>CM055734.1:15557277-15717447 GCA_029465975.1 Dallia pectoralis | reverse complement strand
TATCTCTCTCACGTTATCCCTCCATCTCTCCTGTTCCCTCTCTCTCTCTGTCTCTCTCTCTCTCTTTTTATCTCTCCGTCTCTCTCGCTCCGTCTCACTGTCTCTCCGTTCTCTGCTGCATTTAGCCGCCGTTGGCCGGTGTCTGGCGGTGGGAGACTCGCTCCCCTTCGCCCTGCTCCATCATCAGCCAGCCATCTGTCCGTGTTAATGAATTCCCCCTCATTTGCATGGCTGATAAGGGCTCCGGTCGTTTGGCTGGCTGCGGATAACGGAGGGGGCTGCCGCATACCGCCAGGCTACACAGAGGGAGAGAGAAAGAGAGAGAGAGAGAAAGGGAGAGACATAGAGACAGGGAGAGACAGGGAGAGAGAGGGAGAGAGGGAGAGAGAGGGAGAGAGAGACACATAGAGACAGGGAGAGAGAAAGAGAGAGATAGGGAAAGAGAGGGAGAGAGACATGGTGAGAGAGAAGTCAGAGAGAGAGAGACAGAGAGAGAGGGAGAGGGAGAGAGAGATAGAAAGACAGACATGTGTGACGGGGGATGAGAAAGACAGAACCCTATGGAGAGAGATAATGACTGGGAGTGTGTGTACGTGTGTGTGTGTGTTGGAGCGTAGGGTGCTTGGTTGTGTAAGGCAGAGGGGGTTTACATTTATGTGTGTGTGTGTGCCTGTATGTGCATGTGTGTGTGACTGTGTGTGTGTGTGACTGTGTGTGTGTGACTGTGTGTGACTGTGTGTGTGTGACTGTGTGTGTGTGTGTGACTGTGTGTGTGTGACTGTGTGTGTGTGTGTGTGTGTGACACTGCGGAGATACTGTGTGTGGTAGTAAATCAGATCCCTGAGGCTCCCCAGTCCTATCGTGCCACATTTGTCACTGCCACTAGGGAGACACCCCGCCACCACACACACACACACACACACACACACACACACACACACCCCTCCTCTGCATCAGCACGGAAAACGCAGGAGACCCCCCCTGACTCCTCCCCGTTTCTCCCCGCCCGCCTCACCCAGTCTCGCCAGTCTCTCCTGGCTCCCTCAAAGCCTTTCCTTAATTATTGGTTATGTTTCTCCCCCGTCTCTAGAACATGGGGATAGACTGAGTCTCAGCCAGTTCTCATTACCATGCCCAGATCCTAGCCGGCTGTCAATCAAACCTCTGCTCCACTTTCCCCCTCCAAATAGACAGTTGCATTGTGGCTGAGGCAGAAGACTGCCAGACAGACTGTAGGCAAGCTTAAGAGGGGAGGAATTGATGCTGGCTGCTTGGATCCGAGCCTGTCTTGGCTGGGTGTGATTCATGTCTCTCTGTGCGTATTGAGTATGTGTGTGTTTGTGTGTGTGTGTGTGTGTGTGTCTCCCTCTCCGTGGAGCGTGGTACCTTATCGATCTGTCTTTTTTAAAGGCAGCATTGGGGGGGAACGTTGTCCTTGAGCAGTATAATACATCACACACACACCTGATCGGAAGGCTTTTCAACGATATATATCATGGGACAGTGAGTTTTGAGTCAATATTATTCATTAAAGATGTTCATCATTATCAGATACGTCTTTGTCACATTGCAGCGACTGCATGTTTGATTCCGTCCGGTAACAAAACAGAGGTCTATTCTTACATTTCGGAAAGAATAAACACGTCTAGACGCCATTTGTGTTTATTGCAAAAACTAAAAATCGCTCATTGCATGATGTTTCCGGAAGAACATCAGAAGGACTCTCTATGACTCCACTAGCTCATGTCCGCATCCCAAGTGCCAGTCTCTCCTGTGAAGTGCCCTGCCCCATGTATAGGCTTAGCTCCAAAGTAGTGCACTCAATGCAAAGCAGGGTGTCATTTAGGATGCAACCTATCAATCGTAGACCTTCTCCGAGCGTTCACCAGCCGGACCATCCACTGCTGTTTTCAGGAGTGATTGTGCCCATTTCTCTTCCCATTAATTAGCCTCTCCATTTGCTGTTCACTAGTGACATTTCCCCGCGGCTAATTCACTGATTAAGCCCATTCATGTGATTAGAAAGGCATCGCTCAGACAGCTGGCGTTAAACACGACGGACGCAGGGCCCGGCGACTTGCTATTCTGTGGTAACCCGGCTCGGTACCCAACGGAGCCTTAAAGAAACACAGCCCCCGGACACCACACACTGTCTACCACACACTGTCTACCACACACTGTCTACCACACACTGTCTACCACACACTGTCTACCACACACTGTCTACCACACTGTCTACCACACACTGTCCACCACACACTGTCTACCACACACTGTCCACCACACACTGTCCACCACACACTGTCTACCACACTGTCTACCACACACTGTCCACCACACACTGTCCACCACACACTGTCTACCACACTGTCTACCACACACTGTCTACCACACACTATCCACCACACACTGTCTACCACACACTGTCTACCACACACTGTCCACCACACACTGTCTACCACACACTGTCTACCACACACTGTCTACCACACACTGTCCACCACACACTGTCTACCACACACTGTCTACCACACAATATCCACCACACACTATCCACCACACACTGTCTACCACACACTGTCTACCACACACTGTCCACCACACGCTGTCTACCACACGCTGTCTAACACACGCTGTCTACCACACACTGTCTACCTGGTGTCTTCAGCTCCCTCATTCCCGTGGGAGTGCTGGTTTTAATAGTGGTTCTCATTGCCTTCCACGGTTGACACGGCTGAATGGTTTGTCCGTTTGGCACCAGGAGCTGTTGAAGTGCATTTGGAGATTGTTGCAGATGGATGTGCAATAGTGGCTATAGCTGTTTGCTAGATTTACTCACTTTATTTCTGTTTGTCTACTGCATACAGCTGCGAGCTTTTCAATGCCTGCAGCTTTTCATAGAGCAGAACAGAGGAGCTGCCCACTAGTTTCAACACCAGAAGCTCTCCATAGAGCAGAACAGAGGAGCTGCCCACTGGTTTCAACACCAGACGCTCTCCATAGAGCAGAACAGGTGAGCTGTCCATTATTTTCAACACCAAGAGCATTTCATAGAGCAGAACAGAGGAGCTGTCCACTAGTTTCAGCACCAGAAGCTTTTTATAGCAGAACACACAGGAGCTGTCCACTAGTTTCAGCACCAGAAGCTTTTTATAGAGCAGAACAGAGGAGCTGTCCACTAGTTTCAGCACCAGAAGCTTTTTATAGCAGAACAGAGGAGCTGTCCACTAGTTTCAGCACCAGAAGCTTTTTATAGCAGAACAGAGGAGCTGTCCACTAGTTTCAGCACCAGAAGCTTTTTATAGCAGAACACACAGGAGCTGTCTACTAGTTTCAGCACCAGAAGCTTTTTATAGAGCAGAACAGAGGAGCTGTCCACTAGTTTCAGCACCAGAAGCTTTCCACTGTTTACTGTTTGCTACGTTACCTACATTGTGTAGATTCATGTAAAAATGAGAAATTGACTTTGTACATAAGGACGCCTTTTGAAACATTCACATTTACATTGTGCAGAATACTATCCAATATTGAGCATGTCACTTTTATACCCTACAATGTTGGGTTTGCAAGCGGCATCCTCTAATAATAATAAAATGTGAAACATTTTTTTTTTTTACAAAATAACCACCCATTGCTAATTAACAGCCTCCATCTATATTTCCAAACTAACGAATGGGATTAAAATCAAAATTTGACGCATGAGCGCCGAGTGCAAAATGACAGTCCTCACACGAACAACAGTCCTGTGTGTTGCTTCATTCTCCATCGGGTGCCCATGTGAATTAGCCTGTGGCTCCCAAAAACAACATCCCACCCGGGCGCGAGCTAGCCTGGCGCATTTCTCTCTGCTGCACGCGCTGATGCACACGCTCAACTCCAGAGACTACAAAAGCTCGGCCGCCCGCTCTGAATAGATACCGCAGACAGACAGAGAGGGAGCGAGACGGAGTGAGAGACGGGGAGGTATAGGGACAGTGCAAAGGGGCGAATGTGATTCTAGGCGAAGCGTGCTGTTGGCTAGCTAGGAGAGTTAGAGCATCTAGGCTCTTGTCAGTGGGCTCGGCGCGGTTTGCTCTGCCTTTCTTCCTCCCTCGCTCTGCGCGAGCAGCCCTCGCTGTCATTGGTTCCTCGTCGGTTCGCTGTGGTCGTGCCGAGGAGCCGTCGGTGGTTTTGGGGAGCGGCAGGAGGGTAAGTCAGACGCCTTTCTCTATCGGGTTGTGTTCTGCTGCAGTGCCGCGTTCAAATAGGGTCTCTCTCTTTTTCCTTTCTCTCTCTCTCTCTCTCTCTCTCTCTCTCTCTCTCTCTCTCACTCTCCGCTCTCGCCTAACATTCTACACACAGACCCTGCCTATTTCCTCCGTCCCTCCTCCTCTCCTCCCTGTCCGTCTCCGTCGCTCTCAGCGCTCTCCCCCTCGCGCGCTCTCTCTCTCTCCTTTCTTTTTCTCTAAAGTGGCTGCAGCTCTCCCTTTTCTTCACTTCTTCCCTCCATTTTTCAAGTGCTACAGGAATGAGCAGAACACCCCGAGTGACAGTGACAAAGAAAGAGTGAGAGAAAGGAAGGAGAGAAGAGAAGGAGGAAAGCAGTGGAAGAGGGAGAGAGTGAGGCGTGAAAAATAGTGAGCAAAAAGAGTGAAGAAAGAGAGAGAGAGAGAGAAAGCGAAGTGTGTGAGAAACTGCGAGAGGGAGACTGGTTGCAGACTGACTTTGAGACAACAGGCAGACGAAGCCAACAGAGCTTTACGGGCGCCATTTCAGTAAGGTCTCTTTTTACACTTTGCTTGCTTGCTCCTGCTCTGTAATGTGCCTGTGGCTCTTCAGCCTCGCCTGTTCTGAGATCAGATTCTAACTGTAAGACTGGCGTTGTGGTGAACATTCCAGCACATAATGTTGACAACACCTCCAGAGGGGTTGTGCTGCTACTTTTCTGCGTTAAGCAAAATGCCACTTTCCTCGAGCTAGACAGAAATGGCTGTGTAACACCATGTGGATTTAGCATTAGGAGACAGTTTAGACTTTTTTAAAGTGTGATTCATTCAACTTAATGAAAACAGTGTACGAGTGTGTCAGATGCTGTGTCTTGTTTTGTCTTTGTTTTGACGAGTTCTTGACGTGACGTGATGTGATGCTGTCACTGAAGTTCATCAGCATGCTGCCTCGATTGTAATGAACTACTGCAATGTCTAACCAGTGAGCACAAACACATTCACTGTCCAATGTATTAAATGGAGCAACAATTTGTTACATATTTGGACAACAGACTTTCTCTCAGACGGACAGTGTGCCTCTGAAATATTGTAACGTAATATATCGAAAACAAGTGAATTTGACCTTAGTGCGTATTGCGTTATTTGACGAGCGAGATGCATGAACCGAAAGTATCGATACATTCAGCTTCAAGTTTCTCCTTGTTGTGCACAGGGAACGTTTTGCATATTTCATTTGTAGATATCTTTTCTAGTAGATCGGACAAATAGAGAAGAATTGCTAATTCACACGTTCACTACACTGTGAGCGATATGGAAATACATTTGACCTGGGGGTCGTTCGTTACAAAGTCCTGTAAATTTGACCTGCTGCGTAGGAACGAGCAGTTCATGAATTTCCAGCTAACTTATTTGTTGGCTTCTGAGATTGCGTGACCCACGGGGACGTCCCTGCTTCAGCCGTCTGTGGTGCCTCACTCATTGGACCAATGTGATAGAGTAGTATTAAAAACCGGGAAGGTGGGGGGGGGTTCCTTGTATTGCAGGTTTTAATACTCTGAGGTAATCACGTTCTAGGGGAAGGGATGGCTATTTTTATTTCAGGGTGGATTCCCTTGGTGCTCGGACTGAATTGTTATCCTTTGAACTGTAACACTGCTTAAAAAACAAATCGCATCGCCGGGGGAATTATGTTTTTACCAGGGACGTTTGAAAAGGTGGAGATAATGGCATTCGGAAGAGTTAAAGGTATTTGGTATTTGGTATTGTGACCAAACTAAGGATGACTATTTTAATAAAATTTCACTTTGATACCTAGCTGAAACGATGTTGATTGTATTAATTTACTGTATTGATGCCCTCATTAAGTCATTTTAATTTAATTTGTTTATCGTTCCAAATTCAAACACTATTATTACGCTGAGCCTTGTTTGACCCTTGATATGTCTATATTTGACAACCACAGACCTTATTAGATGATAGGACTGTCTCTGTGTGGATAGGACGATCTGTCTGTCTTGGCAAGATAGTGACTTAAACCCTTCCTTATTATTTGGGAATCTGTGATCTGGTGGGCTTGGCATACGGACAAACAAGACATTCAGATAAACAAATACTCCGATTGCTGAATCATGTCATGCGTTCAGCCAGTCAACAAGTATGGATGGCACGTTTCTGTTGGAAACCAGCATATACTCGCGCGCACACACACACACACGCACTTACGCACGCACACACACTCTCACGCAGACAATGTCCACAAGGTGATGACATGAAACAGTACATTAATGTATTTAAATACATCGGTTATCACTATTATCATAAAAATTCTGCCATTGACCATAATAATGTAAATCCTGTAAAAAGGTAAACATTGGCAGAATTTTAACCCAATATCCTTTACACACCCCCCGTGCAACGCTATCCTAATTGACCACGTGGTGGCGTTATAATAAGCGATTTCCTTGGACATTTTTGCAATGTAGGGTTTTGAAAACTGGTCGACCAGTTAAGCAAATGTGTTGATTATGATATTACCAGTCTGCGCATAACTTGTCATATAGCATCTATGGACGAGGTTATGGCAATGGTATATTTGCTCGGGATGTCCAGGGACAGTGGTCTAGTTCATCTGTAAACTGAAGTTCAGTTTGGCTTTGTGCTGGCTGGCGGTTGTATAGGAAAAACTCTTCATCCTCTTCAGAAGAGGACTGGTGATCCCTCAGAGCCTGGTTCCTCTCTAGGTTTCTTCCTAAATCTGACTTTCAGGGAGTTTTTCCTAGCCGCCGTGTGTCAACTTGTTCAACTTGTTGATGTTTTCTCTGTCGGATTCAGGCCGGTGATTGTAAAAGCACTTTGTGACAACTTTTGTTGTAAAAAGGGCTTTATAAATAAATTTGATTGAATTTGATTGATTCATCCAAGGAAATCGGTTCCTAGCGGCCATGTTGTTTTAGACTGCTGGAGGAAATTGTGTTGCATTCAAAGTCACAGGAATTAACGGTCCAGGAGAAGTGAGTTTCAGAGTACCGAACAAATTGAACATGTAAAAGAAATACATTGATAAGCTAAGTCGTATTGTTGTTTCTGATATGTTCTGGGAAGCAGGCTAAGGAGTAGAGAAGAAAATACTTATGGGGATGTTACTATTTCTATCAAGGTTCTCACAGAGGCCGCTGCTGAAACCCGGAACTGCTTGCAGCTTTAATTATGGCTGTTGTTGTTATTTATGTTTTTGTTTTTACAGACTTTAATAATTGATGATGATGATGATAACAATTACATAAACACGTTGATAAAACAATTAAACATCACCGATATGGTCTCCCAAAACAAATCTGAACAAACCAACGTATGCCGTCTTCGAAGACTACGGCCGCGAAGCACAGCAGTAAAACGGAAGACTGAATGCTCAGTTAACGAACCAATGTGCTTTAAAACATGTCATACACGAAATATTGTATGGGTCCATACATAGTCTTGGCCTTTCCTTCAGTTCCTGTGGTTCCGATGGTAATTTCCATTGGAAATGGTATGTCTTTTCATGAAATAAGCATAGCATTATCTAATTACAATGTGTGTTGACTGTAGAAAACCGGGGTCTTTGCAGTCTAACAGTGGAGGAAATGCCAGAGAGGAACAAGCTCTATTTCGGCTCCTAGTTGTATTTCTTACCCATGAAAACCAATTACTGCACATGGCAACCATACGCCGTACAGCCAATTATAATGTAAAAAAAAACCCAGAGCTCAGCATGGTTTGTCATGACCAGACCAACCCATCAGTAATCTGTAGCGATCTCAACTGTATACAGAGAAAGGATGGATAGGGTGAGAGAGAGAGAGAGAGAGAGAGAGAGAAACGGGGTGAAACGTTCCACCTACACTTTACTACCATCTGTCACTGGCCACGGAAGAGGTTTCAAGCAGTGATAACTTTCAGATAATTGCAGTGTGTGTGTGTGTGTGTATGTATGTGTGTGTGTGTGTGTGTGTGTGTGTGTGTGTGTGTTTGTGTGTGTGTGTGTGACTGTGTGTGTGTGCGTGTGTTTGTGTGTGTGTGTGTG
Source organism: Dallia pectoralis (assembly GCA_029465975.1). Classification (NCBI taxonomy): domain Eukaryota; kingdom Metazoa; phylum Chordata; class Actinopteri; order Esociformes; family Umbridae; genus Dallia; species Dallia pectoralis. The sequence continues at coordinate 15,709,179 of CM055734.1, read as the reverse complement.
ACTGTGTGTGTGTGCGTGTGTGTGTGTGTGTGTGCGTGTGTTTGTGTGTGTGTGTGTGTGTATGTGTGTGTGTGTGTGTGTGTGTGTGTGTGTGTGTGTGTGTGTGTGTGTGTTTGTGTGTGTGTGTGTGACTGTGTGTGTGTGTGTGCATGTGTGTGTTTGTGTGTGTGTGCATGTGTGTGTGTGTGTGTGTTGGGGTACGTAAATTACTCATCTAGACATCCAGTCAGGGTGTTCACCAATAACTTGAGAGGAAAATAAATGTGTTTTTTTGGTATAGTCTAGCTATGTTAATTCTAGTCAGGTGCCCCCTCTACCCAGGTGCTTAAAATCATTGATTTGCGCCGTGTCTGCGAAGCGTTCGAACATTGACTTGGACTGGTTTCACGAGAAATCTGCGATATTTTTGTTCACCCCTGGAACGCAATCATCAATCAATCCTAAGATTCATGTCATTCACCTCTTTCAGACAATCAGCAAAATTTGAGTACTTATTCTCTCCACTTTTTCCTCCCGCAGAAGCTGTTTGCAGCTGCTTTGTCAAACGGCTGTGTTGTCTAGAAAACAAAGACGCTCAGATGAGTCTGTGTGAAAGAAAGATACAAAGGCTCCATGCTACTCTGTTAAATTTCAATATTTGACATAGTTATTTTTTGATCATATCAGTTGGCTCTTTTGTAGCTTTGTCAAGTATGCTTGTGATTTTCATCCCAGTTTTCTGCGCTCCGTGTACACTTTTAACCCTTGCATTTGACGAAATGCTGATATCCTAGTCTCTGACAGCCTTTATTTGTGTTTATGAAGGCTGAGTTGATACCACCACATGCAGTCCACCCTACCCTTGGAATGTTGGTCATTATGCTGAACACCGTAATGACAATGTCTGAATCTCATCTTACAATGCATCTTTATAGTCCTGGTAACTACATTTAACTTTTTTAATTTGATTATTTGCCCTGGTTCGACTTCAACCTTTCCCAGAGCCCTATCACAAGTCAATGTGCTTCACTTCATCTTCAGTAGAATCTGTGCACCATGTATTTTACTGCATCCCCTCTCTTAGTCTCTGGTAAAATTCCATCACAAATTTCATACTCCCTTTGCCAATACTCTTGTCTTACCCATTTCCCCCTCTTGTTACATCCTCAGTCATTTCATTCTCCCTCGATCAGGACTGCCGGTACTGAACATACAGTAAATGTTGTAAAAATTGACTCCCAGAAGACCAAACGTCCGCTCCTACCTCTCTACCTTATCTACGTTTGTATTTTCCTGCTAAAGCGGCTAAATTCCAAGCCTCTGCTTCAGACCATGGGAAGCTACATTGTAAATTCCCCTCACTCAACAATCATTCCCCTAATCTCCCCCTCTGAAGGGTGAAGGGCATCTGCTTCTCATTCACTCTGTCTACTGACCCGATCCCCTCTTCTCATCTCCACTGTGTCATTAGAGACCTTCTCCCGTTCCTTACTTTCCTCATCAACTCTATTCAGGTCACCTGGTTTGCCCTTTCTGAGTGACTATAAGATGAGTGGCGGCTAACGGCGGCTAACGGCGGCTAACGGCGGCTAACGGCGGCTAGCGGCTAGAGCATATGTGCAGTAACCAAAAGTTGCTCGTTCATCTCCCTGAGCGGGAAAAATCGGGAGCTCTGTATCTCGTCAAGTAACTTACTTCTGACACCTGTTGTCAAAAATGACAGACGGTTGGTGGGAGAGGCTGTTGGTAGAGGCTGTTGGTAGAGGCTGGCGCGAGAGGCTGGCGGGAGAGGCTGGTGGGAGAGGCTGGCGTGAGAGGCTGGCAGGAGAGGCTGGCAGGGGAGGTTGGCGGCAGAGGCTGGCGGGGCTGGCTGGCGGGGGAGGCTGGTGGGAGAGGCTGGTGGGAGAGGCTTTTAGAGCCATGCCAGTGACTCAACCCCTGTAATATGATCAGTGGTAGTTCTCCAGTGGACACAGGGAAACTCTGCCAGACAGAGAAAGCCAGACAGACCTGTATCTTGTCATTCACCTTCACCCCAAAAAGCTGTAGAACATTCAATCACAGGATCTACTCAAGAGATGCGATTTCAGTGAAGACGGATTGAGACAGTCTGCTTCTCTCACATTGATCCAAGGCTCATTTTGTTCTTTCAAAAACACTTGAGCTGTCTGAACAATTCTTGTTATCTCAGAACAATCTACTTTTTTTTAAATGTGTTTATTTATGTAACCTTTATTTAACTAGGTAGGCCTATTGAGAACAAATTCTCATTTGCAACTGCGACCTGGCCAAGATAAGGCGGACAAAATGTGCAGGACAACATACATTTGCACAATAAATACACAAGAGTGCAAATAGCAGCGGGATTCTACATGGAAATACAGGATCAAGTGGAGAGTTAATAATTAATATAGGATAAGGTTTATGTAGGTCAGTTGAGCAGCATTGATATGGCAATAACATCTATATAAAATACAAAGGAGTGTCTACATACAGAATGTGAAAGTATATCTAGCAGGTAGGTCATCAGTGTGCAGCAATTATATGACCGTGGTTCTGGGAAGATTGGGAGCATTTGAGAACGTCTGAGAAAATAGAATAATTCAAGAGTGTACACGGGTGTGACAGCAGTGCAGGTGAGAAAGATCCACTGTGCAATATGGGCACGGCAAAAGTGAGAAAAAGGAGTGGGTGCAAAACCGCAGACGACAGTTAACACACGTTCAGTGGTCATCGGACTGGGTAACTCACCTGAGTCTTGTGACAGGGATGCTGAAATCATCGGATCACATCATGCAGCATCACTGCGTGTGGATACACCATATTATATGCATCATTTTACATCATCTACATTATATAGTACATTAATTTTCAACGGAACGCTACATTGGCCAGGCAGCATTACATTGCAGGGTTCGGGCATTTCATTTAGCTAATATATCTATTAAATTAAATGCAGAAAAGGCTTAGCAGAACAGCCAATAGAGTACAACGTTGGAGAAGCACTTCTTCAGAAAGGATGCAGAGAATGTTCTAGATGATCCCCGCTCAGTCAAAGCAAGACCGCTGCATGCCTAGGTAGCAGCAAGAACATCTGCCTGGTCGTACCTGCAGGTTATTCTCAGACACTACATTCCACTGTGGGCAATTCGCTTCACATCCTGCATTCTTTCGGTAACGATGTAATCAAATGACATTCAAATGTATTCCTAATTCTGCACATCTTTGTAGTGATGTTAGTTCAATTAAATATTATATTCAAATTGTCTCTTTATTCTACGCATTACTATAATAATGTTAATTTAATTTAATAATGCTAAAATGCGTTGATTATTCTAACCAGTATTTTAGTTAAGTTAATGTAATTAAATAGTATTCAAATGCCTACCTAATTTTACACATTTTACATGACTGTAGTAATGTTTGTTTAATTTAATATTATTCAAATTGCATCCATATTATTCTATCTACTGTAGTAATGTTCATTTTATAAATCTTCTCTTACCAATAGCGTAAAAAACTGTTAAAAAACAATAGTTACAAAATATATATATATATTTTTAAATCCATTAAACACATATTAATATCCTTTATTTGTGAGAATTGTAGGAAATGTCATGTTTAGCTGAAATAGCAGTAGGTCTGTCACAAATCAATGCTTCAGCAGTACATGATTGTCAAAGTTTAGAATTCTCGACTACCCTAGACTACGTCTATTATTAATATTTTAAGATCATGTTGTGTGTTGTCTAAGTAAATGTTTTTAAATGTAAAGAAAGATGTATTTCCCAAAATGCATTTGAGCACACACTGCAACACACAAACATGAACATAAAGGTACATGTATAACGGTACATTAATAAAAGTACATGTATAATGGTACAAAGGTACATGCATAATGGTACATGTATAAAGGCACATATAAAACGGTACATATATAACGGTACATGTATAATGGTACATGTATAACGGTACAAAGGTACATGCATAAAGGTACATGCATAAAGGTACATGTATAACGGTACATCTATAACGGTACATCTATAACGGTACATGTATAAAGGTACATGCATAATGGTACATATATAACAGTACATGTATAAAGGTACATGCATAATGGTACATATATAAAGGTACATATATAGCGGTACATGTATAAAGGTACATATATAACAGTACATGTATAAAGGTACATGCATAATGGTACATATATAAAGGTACATATATAGCGGTACATGTATAAAGGTACATATATAACAGTACATGTATAAAGGTACATGCATAATGGTACATATATAAAGGTACATATATAGCGGTACATGTATAAAGGTACATATATAACAGTACATGTATAAAGGTACATGCATAATGGTACATATATAAAGGTACATGTATAGCGGTACATGTATAAAGGTACATATATAACAGTACATGTATAAAGGTACATGCATAATGGTACAACGGTATATTCTTTGCATACTTATTAACATAGGAACATTTACTTTCGGTAAAATATCTTTTTGAAACGATACTTTTATGTCAAAAATGCATTTTGGATTTTGCTTCCTTCTGAAAATTGCACATTTGAAATTCAATTCAAAGTCAGCATTGGAATGGAATTCACTTCAGAGATAAATGTCCTGTTTGTACTCATGACTAAGAAATGTTCTCACATAACCAATGCCAATGATGTTAGTCCAAAACCAGTGATCCATGGTCTGTTACTGTGACCTATTTAAGATTTCAGGGTGTATGTGCGTGTCTGCCTGAGAGTTTGTGTACATGTTTGTCTGTTGGGGGCGTGTAGGGGAATGAATAAAACATTCAGGGGCAAGCCGAGTTCCTTTCAGGATGCCAGGCTTGAACGCTGAATAAACAAACGGCAGTTAACATTTTTTGTCGAACCCAATGAAATTCATGGGCCGAGCGGAAACCGGTGGCAGGGAACCAAAGAGTTCCTGATACCAACAGGGGACATATGAAGGTGGTAATTTCAGATATTTACCACTTGATATTTGAAAAAGTCTAGTTTTGTAGGCAATGTAGAATAACCCTCAATTTTTTATTGTGCGGGTCTTTCAGACAAGAAAAAGGCTAGTAGTATGTAAAACATACCGTATTTTCTAGCATCTTTTGTCACTCTCTTCATAGTTTGACGTGTCGCTCTATGCATTTGCCAGAAACAACATACAATAACAATATGTCCGTCTTTCTTAGTCTCTCAGTCACTCCGGTGATCCCGTCCGATTGTGCGTTGCCATATTTGGCGAGGCTGTTGGGCTACGAGCCGACTGGAGACGAGGTGAAGGATTAATCCCACCTCGTAAATTTAACCGGCGGCAGCCGTCTCGTTCTAACACACCCCGGTGGGTTCCACACCTGTTCTCGCGGCTCCCTCGTTTCAGTTATCGAGTCAGAATACGCGTGACTAGTCGGACTGGAATGACCCGGTGCGGTGAACCAGAAATGCCACTCAGTGCTGTGATGCTGAACGGGATCCAAATCCTCTGAGACCAGCGTCCGTTACCCAGCATGCCACAGGGTCGTCTGACAGCTTAGCCACACACCGTTGCCCGAATAGCAGGAAGTGCTGGGGACAAACCCATTATATTAGTACTGTACGTACTAAATGGCATCCTAAACATAATGTAGGGCACTTACTCTACTGAATAGGAATTAATTTAGATGGTGGGGTTCGTCTGTAACATGAAAAGGAAGCGGTGAATATAAGTAAATATGTGTGCGGTACACTGTGTATGTATAATAAGGTTTGGACGCACACACACACACACGTACACACACACGCACGCGCGCGCGCGCACGCACACACACACACACACAAAGAACATTTGTCATTTCGGCAGCGGCAAGGCATTTTGCCTATCAACTCCCTGGTTATGCGAATTTGGCTATGAAAGACACTGGCTCCTTTCATTTACGCTCTTTGTAGCGGCTGAGAGAATTGCCCGTAGTAAACAGTGGTGAACTATTCCTTCAGAGGCTGCTGAACACATTAGAGACCCCAAATGAGATAACCTCCTCCTTTGTATTCCAGTAGCCGGAGTACTAAGTAGTAGTCGCAGTGGACAGAGAGGAAATGTGCTTGTGTGTGAGCGTGTGTGTGCGTTTATGTGCGCGTGTGTGTGTTCCTCATTCGCCGATCGCGTTTGGTTATTTTTCAGTACCATTCACAGAATTTTAAAGATACTGCATTATAATTTCACAATGAAAAGGCCATTACTTAATGTACACTTATTTCTTTCTCTATGGTCTACAGTCACCATGGTGCATTTAATAGTCAACCATCTGTCATTTAAATAGCTCTTGCTTAACCTCTGTTTAACCTCGGCCTGTTTTACATTTTTCTCAGTTTCTTAAATCAGATCAAAGACAAGCTTTCTGCTCCTGAGTATTCGCAAAGAAATCTAGCATTCTGATTACCTCACACCGATCAATGGGGTATGTGGAATAACAAAAGGTTTTACCCCCCCCACACACACACACACACAGACAAACACAGGGAATTATTAGTTGCCCCCAGGGTGTATTTCCAGACACTACTTCGTAGCCTCCACCAAAACGACTCTATGTGTGAGTCACAGTGTGGGAGAGGGGTGTTATTTATAATACTGTATAACATGCACACAATCGGATACATACAGGCACACAGATAAATAAACACACAAACACACACACACACACATGCACACTCCCACACACAAATAGACAAACGCAGACCTCAGACACGCTGCGTTGAGACAATTCCACAGTGGACCGAACAGACGGAACAGGCCATACTGGGAGAAGGAGGAAGATGGTGAAACAGGAAGTAGCTCTTCTTCTTTTGGACTCCGGCGTAGGCTTCGTGCACTATGAGTCAGCAAAACAGCCTCTCTCAGCCCATTAGCCTTAATGTGTTATCAAAAGAAGCAGCTATCAGCGTGACTTTAATGGATTACATACAGTGTATGTTCCTGGTGCATGACCAGTATTGTCTGTAGTCTCACCTTACAGTCTATTCAATCATTTGTCGATGACTCGTCCCTGTCAGTGATGTCAGTGACCTTTTGGTCCAACCTTCTTCACGTCATCTCATAATGTGAAGATAGTGACCGTAGTCTTGGCAGGTGATAATTAAGAGATAGCACTTCCACAGGAAACACTAGAGACTGGCTGATTGCAAATAGTCCCTTCTCTCTGTCTGTGTGTGTGTGCGTGCGTGTGTGTGTGTGTGTGTGTGTGTGTGTGTGTGCACCTGCGTGCATATGTGCTGGTGTGAGTGGAGTGACCAGGGAAACAGGTAAAGGGTTCATTCAGAATAAAAATTATTGGTTACGTTTAGATATTCATTGCAACTAGTTAAATTAATTACCAGGGGTTTCTAGATTTTTATGAAATATTACTTCCCATATTAGTTAATAAATTTCCCCCTACAAATGATTTAAGTATGTTATAAACCTAACGTCTCTTGGTTGGACTGGTGTGGTCGTAACCTAACAACAGAATGCTGTGGTCGTAACCTAACAACAGAATGGTGTGGTCGTAACCTAACAACAGAATGGTATGGCTGTAACCTAACAACTGAATGGTGTGGTCGTAACCTAACAACAGAATGGTGTGGCTGTAACCTAACAACAGAATGCTGTGGTCGTAACCTTGCAACAGAATATTGTGGTCATAACCTAACAACTGAATGGTGTGGCTGTAACTTAACAACAGAATGGTGTGGCTGTAACCTAACAACAGAATGGTATGGCTGTAACCTAACAACAGAATGGTATGGCTGTAACCTAACAACAGAATGGTGTGGCTGTAACCTAACAACATAATGGTGTGGTCGTAACACTACAACAGAATGGTGTGGCTGTAACCTAACAACTGAATGGTGTGCCTGTAACCTAACAACAGAATGGTGTGGCTGTAACCTAACAACAGAATGGTATGGCTGTAACCTAACAACAGAATGGTGTGGTCGTAACATAACAACAGAATGGTATGGCTGTAACCTAACAACAGAATGGTGTGGCTGTAACCTAACAACATAATGGTGTGGTCGTAACACTACAACAGAATGGTGTGGCTGTAACCTAACAACTGAATGGTGTGGCTGTAACCTAACAACTGAATGGTGGGGCTGTAACCTAACAACTGAATGGTGTGGCTGTAACCTAACAACAGAATGGTGTGGTCGTAACCTAACAACAGAATGGTGTGGCTGTAACCTAACAACTGAATGGTGTGGCTGTAACCTAACAACTGAATCGTGTGGCTGTAACCTAACAACATAATGGTGTGGTCGTAACACTACAACAGAATGGTGGGGCTGTAACCTAACAACTGAATGGTGTGGCTGTAACCTAACAACAGAATGGTGTGGCTGTAACCTAACAACAGAATGGTCGAAACCCTTCGGTAAACTTGCACTCACACTGCTACTTATTTATTTGATCTGCCATCTGCACATTTTGTACTGTTTCATCCACCATTGCTACCTCTTGCCCTACTCACTGCTAACTTATTTACTTGATTTGCCATTTGCACATTACTTTCTGTTTGTATTCCTCATTGCTACCTCTTGCCTACACACTGCTAGCCTATTTATCACATAGGCATTTGCACAATGCCTACTGTTTGTACAATAATTCACCACTTGCACAGATGCACATTTGCAATTTGCTACATTGTTGATCTGGACACCTGCACCTTTACATATCCATGTAATTTGCACATCCTCACACTGTCCATATATTTCTGCGCTGCTCTTTTTGAACTTCTGGTTGGATGCAAACTGCATTTCGTTTGTACTGTACTTGTACTGTCCAATGACAATAGTGTCAAATCTAATCCAACCATATACATGGATCACCAAGAATATCCATACAAGTAGAATGCTCATATTCTAGAGCTCTGATTGGTCAGTTAACCCCTTCTCACGGCATTGTCTTTGGTATATGAAACCTGTATCAGTATTAGAGTGCACAGTGAATGCTATTGCGAATGGGCGCAGGGAAAAAGCATTGCCCCATGTCTTTAGCACTTGGACATATGTTTAAACGGCAGTGGATCCGGTGTGATCTGCCTGTGATATAACATTTGGTGCGAAAGTAAACAGAAAAACGACACTTCAGGGATGCAGTGCTGGAGTTTACAAGTCCAGGAGCAAAGTGTCTAATGCTGGAGTTTAGATGTGCAGGCCGTTTAATAAGTTCTCTGCAGACAGTGAGAAAATAAGGAGAGTATCTGACCTCCCCAAAACACACACACACACACGTGCCGACACCCAAACCTCAGCCGCACGAGTGGTCGTCAGTGATTCTGTCCCGGAACAGCTGTGGAGATAAGGTGAAGTATACAAGGTGAAGTAAGCCCGGCAGATTTGATATGCAAATGAGCGCGCAGGTAGGGGGTAGAGGAGGTATAATTAACAACAGGTGGAGTGGAGGAGCTGGGAGATAGAGATGCGTGGTGTCACAGCGCGCTATGGGTGTGATAAGGAGAAAAATGCATTGTGATAGTGAGAGAGATAGAGAGAGAGGGAGAGAGAGAGAGATAAGGACAAAGAGAGAGAGTGAAAGACAAAGAGAGAGAGAGAAAGAGAGAGAGAGAGAGAGGGGGGGGAGGAGGGAGAGAGAGTGAGAGATAGGGGGAGGGAGAGAAAGAGTGAGAGAGAGGCGGAGGGCGAGATTGAGAGGGAGAGAGAGAGGCGGAGGGCGAGATTGAGAGGGAGATAGAGAGAGAGAGAGGCGGAGGGTGAGATTGAGAGGGAGAGAGAGAGATACAATGAAACGCTCCATCGCTGATGACTGAGAGAGGGTAATGGAGAACGAGATACAGCCCAGTCCCTGATGTGAATGAAAGGTTTATTCACTTGAATGTACGCTGCGTGCACTGGAGCTGGCTGCTAATACGTTTCAGCTCACTCTGGCTGAATGCCTAAAAGATTTTGCTTTAGGTATGATCTGGATATTTTGCCTAAATTCTGATATTTGGGGAATTTTTCATTGCTTTACTTCGCTTGTGGATTAATCTCGATAATTAATTTGGTGTTAGGCGTGTTATTTATTGATCGGATACACACAGGCACACACACAAGTGCACACTTTAGATTTCTTGAAATAATAATAAATGTCTTGATGAATAAGTTGGTGTGCCACCACTGTCCTTGATATGAGAAAATCACCCATTCTGTATCCTCTGCCATTTTGCTTTCATAGCAATAATCTGTCGCATGGTTAATCAATAATAACAGTGTTTTAAATAAGATGTGCTTCATCTGATTGTGAAGTGGCTGGCAAATATGTATTCCGGCATAACTTGGCATCTCCATCTACCTCGATTCCCAAACTGTCTGGACTGTGTATTTAAACTGTACAAATGAATCCCACGTTTAATTATCCACATGGCCTTGTGCTGTTTGTCTTTGTGTGGTAAATCTTATTTGGACTGAGCTGATCAAGTCGAACTGTTGACTGTGCAGCTCTGGTAGACATGCCTGCTGTCTGCCCACATGGCCTCGGCCCAGTGGCCTCTGCCTGGCCAACAACTATTTCACACCAAACAACACCCTCACATGGACACACACACACACACACACACACACATATATACACACACACACACGTACACACATATACACACACACACACGTACACACGTACACACACACACACACACACACACACACACATACACACATATACACACACACACACACACACACACACACACACACACACACACATATACACACACACACATACACACACACACACACACACACACACACACACACACACACACACACACACACACACAGACATCTCACTCGGGACAGAGTAAAACCAGAAGCCTTGTTTGGTGTAAAAGCCTTCAGGTATCTCAGTTGCCATTGGCGACATGTTCCATGTTTCCCTGTATCCGAGACGGTCGTCAAGGATCATTGAGAGGCATTTACACTCATCTCATCGCAACTAGATGAAACACACACACACACACACACACACACATGCACACGCAAAATCTATTTGACTTGTGTTCTTTCTCTTCACGATTGAATAGAGTAACCAAGGATGTATAGTCCATAACCCTGGAATATTGAGGCTATTGTATGTGTTGTACATGAATGAGTGTAATCCACTCCACTACTGTCTGATAGTTTCACAGAAGAAGATAATCAAGAACACCAGAGATTACAGAAAGTACAGTACTTGAATTGAATGTTTGAAGGACACAATCACATGAAAAATAACGTTTTATATATTTGAAAATTCCAACCACATTCATTGATAAAGGTAACACAATTTAACAAATCACATTAAAACACAACAGCAAATCAAACATTGATGCAACTACAGAAATGTTATTGTTTTATGCGGGGATACCCGGCCATTTTGCAATGCTAGGCACCATATTTGGTAAAAAACTAAATTCTGCCTGTGAGCATAAGAACTACTTACCAACCGGATAGACTCGAGTTGGTGGCATTATGGTTTGGGTCTTCTTTACCACCTTAGGAGCAGACCAACTTGCCATCAATGAGTCAACCATGAATTGCAAAATGTACTAGAGACTCCTTGAGAATTTGAAGCCATCTGTCAAAAAGCGAAGCTGAAAAGAACATGGATTGTGTAATAGAATAAGGACATAAAAGACAAAGTAAAAGCTAAAATCAAATGTCTCAAAAATAAATGAATGCTTATGTAATTTCTGCGTCAAAGCCCTGATCAATCTCATCAAAATGCTGAATGGAGACATAACATGACAGGACATAGGAGAAATGACGTAGGAGACACATGAAATGACGTAGGAGACATGGTGAGGAGACACATGACATGACGTAGGAGACATGACGTAGGAGACACATGACATAACGTAGGAGACATGACGTAAGAGACACATTATATGACACAGGAGACATGACGTAGGAGACACATTACATGACGTAAGAGACATGATGTAGGAGACACATGACATGACGTAGGAGACACATGACATGACGTAGGAGACACATGACATGACGTAGGAGACATGACGTAGGAGACACATGACATGACGTAAAAGACTGATAGACAGTTACAAAAAATGGCTCCATAATTCTATTTTACCCAAACCAGACAACACCAGCTATTGAAACAGTTTCTGCACTGTGAAAATGCATTTTTATTGATTTTGGATGAATTAATGAGTCCAAAGTATAATCAGCATAATTTCTTATATTGGGTTGCATTTATATGTTTATAGTGATAGTGTATATTTGAATTTCGATTTTTTTTTAAATACAACAAAATGTATATATTTTCAACCTATTCTATTATAATAGTTTGCCTGTGTTCAGCTCCTATCTAATGTTCTAATATAGTAGGGGAGGAACCAGCCAGAGTCTAAAGGAACCCGTAAGGGAGGGCCACTTGTCCTCTTCCTGCACCACCATGGAGAATCTATCCAGGCTGAATATTAATGAACATTTAGTGAAACCTTCATCATTTCAACTGGCACTTTTTGCATTAAGTAATTACAGTGTTGATTCTCGCAGAGCAGAGCATTCATGCACAGAGGAGATGAAACATGACAATGTCAGTGTTGTGAGATAAATGTCTCATGACGTCAGGTTGTGCCAGTTGTCCTGTCGACTTGTGAAATTGTTTTATTCCTAAATATTATTCCAACCTTTTCAGTAGTGCTTTCAACCAAATGTTCCATGTGCCATTGGGTCATACAATTTCCACAAGCAAATCCTTAGTTAATTAGGCAGCAGAATATGTTTCTTACATTAGTGCTAGAGAAGCTGCAGCATGAAACCCACAATGAGTCACACAGATAGACTCCCCCAAACTAATGTACCACAGTCACACAGATAGACTCCCCCAAACTAATGTACCACAGTCACACAGACAGAGTACCACAGTCACACAGATAGACTCCCCCAAACTAAAGTACCACAGTCACACAGATAGACTCCCCCAAACTAAAGTACAACAGTCACAAAGATAGACTCCACCAAACTAAAGTACCACAGTGACACAGATAGACTCCCCCAAACTAAAGTACCACAGTCACACAGATAGACTCCCCAAAACTAAAGTACCACAGGCACACAGATAGACTCCCCCAAACTAAAGTACCACAGTCACACAGATAGACTCCCCCAAACTAAAGTACCACAGTCACACAGATAGACTCCACCAAACTAAAGTACCACAGTCACACAGATAGACTCCCCCAAACTAAAGTACCACAGTCACACAGATAGACTCCCCCAAACTAAAGTACCACAGTCACACAGATAGACTCCCACAAACTAAAGTACCACAGTCACACAGATAGACTCCCCCAAACTAAAGTACCACAGTCACACAGATAGACTCCCCCAAACTGAAGTATCACAGTCACACAGATAGACTCCCCAAACTAAAGTACCACAGTCACACAGATAGACTCCCCAAACTAAAGTACCACAGTCACACAGATAGACTCCCCCAAACTAAAGTACCACAGTCACACAGATAGACTCCCCCAAACTAAAGTACCACAGTCACACAGATAGACTCCCCCAAACTAAAGTATCACAGTCACACAGATAGACTCCCCCAAACTAAAGTACCACAGTCACACAGATAGACTCCCCCAAACTAAAGTACCACAGACGAACTGCTTATCTTCTGGACAAATGCAGAACGGATTTACTCCTCTTGGGTACATTTCCCCGTGTTCTTAACCCCCTCCCCCAATCAAACACCCACTCACTCACCCAGCCCACTGTTGCCAGATGGGCAGGTATCCTGCAAATTGGGCTATTAGTATAGAGTTTGGCAACCATGACTCAACCCACAGCACGGGCAGACAGGAAGTTAAAGAGAGGAAGGACAAGGAGAGGAGAGAGGGAGAAAGGCTCATTCCAAACTCATGCATCTCTGGTGGCACTTAGATTAATTGATTCTGACATCACCACTGTCTCGGATGGGTCATTGATCAGCTGGAGTGAAATTTGACCAGGGAGCAAGAAAGATAGAAACAGTCTACCTACACTCAGAACAGTCACTACAATCGAATCGTTTTCACAGATGAAGAAAATCAGGGAGCAAGAAATGCCAGAAATGTTTAAAGCCAGAAATGTTTAAAGAGTAGATCGAAAATCTGCAAAGGAAATGTTTTGGTAGAGAGAGATGAGGTAGGGATAGTGTTTAGTAAGAGAACGTGGAGATAAAATGTTATGGAAGAGAACAGTGTGAGAGTGTTCAGGGAGAGAATAGAGTGAGAGTGTTCAGGGAGTGAATAGAGTGAGAGTGTTCAGGGAGAGAATAGAGTGAGAGTGTTCAGGTAGAGAGTGAGAGTGTTCAGGGAGAGAATAGTGTGAGAGTGTTCAGGGAGAGAAAAGAGTGAGAGTGTTCAGGGAGAGAATAGAGTGAGAGTGTTCAGGTAGATAATAGAGTGAGTGTGTTCAGGTAGATAATAGAGTGAGAGTGTTCAGGTAGAGAATAGTGTGAGAGTGTTCAGGGAGAGAATAGAGTGAGAGTGTTCAGGGAGAGAATAGAGTGAGAGTGTTCAGGTAGATAATAGAGTGAGAGTGTTCAGGGAGAGAATAGAGTGAGAGTGTTCAGGGAGAGAATAGAGTGAGAGTGTTCAGGGAGAGAATAGTGTGAGAGTGTTCAGGTAGAGAATAGAGTGAGAGTGTTCAGGGAGAGAATAGAGTGAGAGTGTTCAGGGAGAGAATAGAGTGAGAGTGTTCAGGGAGAGAATAGAGTGAGAGTGTTCAGGGAGAGAATAGAGTGAGAGTGTTCAGGGAGAGAATAGAGTGAGAGTGTTCAGGGAGAGAATAGAGTGAGAGTGTTCAGGGAGAGAATAGTGTGAGAGTGTTCAGGGAGAGAATAGAGAGAGAGTGTTCAGGTAGAGAATAGTGTGAGAGTGTTCAGGGAGTGAATAGAGTGAGAGTGTTCAGGGAGAGAATAGAGTGAGAGTGTTCAGGGAGAGAATAGAGTGAGAGTGTTCAGGGAGAGAATAGAGTGAGAGTGTTCAGGGAGATAATAGAGTGAGAGTGTTCAGGGAGAGAATAGAGTGAGAGTGTTCAGGGAGAGAATAGTGTGAGAGTGTTCAGGGAGAGAATAGAGTGAGAGTGTTCAGGTAGATAATAGAGTGAGAGTGTTCAGGTAGAGAATAGAGTGAGAGTGTTCAGGGAGAGAATAGTGTGAGAGTGTTCAGGGAGAGAATAGAGTGAGAGTGTTCAGGGAGAGAATAGAGTGAGAGTGTTCAGGTAGAGAATAGAGTGAGAGTGTTCAGGGAGAGAATAGAGTGAGAGTGTTCAGGGAGAGAATAGAGTGAGAGTGTTCAGGTAGAGAATAGAGTGAGAGTATGCAGGTGACAGTGTTCAGGTGACAGTGTTCAGGTGACAGTGTTCAGGGAGAAGACATGAGAGCAAGTGTAAAATCTCTGCATCGAAACTTGTTCAAAGTGAAATTGTGTTATATTTGCTTGTGTTCAAGAAACGCCCGGAGAATTGAAAATCTGAACAGCTAACTGATGTGGTATGACTGGATAAGTGTTGCTTGCTTCTCTCTGCCAGCGTTTGCACTGGGGAACTATTTTCAGATGGCAAACAGGACCTCTCAGACTGCTGCCTGCCTTCTCTTTAAAGCAGACAGCCCTGTGCACTTACAATGTTTTTTTTCCACACACAGTCTATTTGTGTGTGTGTGTGTGTGTGTCTTCATGCATATGTGGACGCCTCTCTTTCATGTGGTCATGTGGAAGATAGCCTGATAGTGGGGATGTGGGGCCAGTAACCAAACGGTTCGAATCCTCAGACACGCAAAACATTCGTCATTGCACCCTTGAGCAAGAAAGATGCTCCGGATAAGAACATCTGCTAAATGACATAAAAAATAAATAACTGCATGCAAGCATGCGACGGCGGGGAAATGTCCCACTTATGCAGAGCTGTGCATCAAATTAAACCAGACAGACTGGGATGAATATAGAGCCCAGTTTCCTCTGGTCTCTCGTCCTTTACTGTTCGTCGACGTCTATATGACAGCAGGAGCGGTGTGCTTCCATTCACTGCAGCGAGGTAGACGTAAGAGCTCGGATGTGTGCGGTGTGTCGGTGGAGGAGTTATGAATACTGAATGGGAACGGGTTGAAAGACCAGCGGGATTATGTGTCTATATGTATCAGGGGTGCCACAGTGTTCAGCTGCTCTTGTACTGTCGGCGACGCCGATGGAAACGCGAAGACGCCGAGACACACGCGCGACCAAACTCACACGCGTGAGACCAGACACACCTGCGAATACACAGAGAGGTATATGTTCACAACCCACACGCGGAATTTCAGGTCGAGCGCGAAGTCTTGCACTTGTGAAGAGAGAAAAAAAGAGGGTGAAACAGAGAGAGAAATTCCATTTGCTGCCGTTCCTCCAGTGAGACGTTCTCACGCTCACAGGCGCGTCCACACGCTGGTGGAAACCGAACCGTAGATGATAATGAACAAACAGTCAGACGAGACAGGGATGTTTGCAGATGCCAGATTTTCACTTGAACTCGTTCTCAACTAAAGAATAAACGAATAAAAGAGAGAGAAAAAGCCGGGTAGTCAAATTACATTCTGGATGCTTAGTGGATGCAGAATGATCTTGATGTTGGCTCTGTAAACATATTTGTTTCCTGTGATAGTGTAAGACTTAGTCAAAACTACACAGTGGAAGGGGATGGTAATGAGAACGCTTTCATTCATTCACAGGTCTGGATTGTTCACAAATTGAAACAATCCCGTTTAGTTTTGTCTAGTGACTGTTGGCACTCTGTCCTTCCACTAGTATCCCTGTAGTCTTGGTATTGTAACTTATAGAACGACCAAGTGTCTACATATCACAACTAACCAATGCAACTGTGTGATGCCAAATTCCAGCCGCGATCGCCTTTCTGCTTACTTCCGCAGGTTGTCCTACTGTGTAATATTATTGCTTTTGTTTCATTGTCTTTGCAGATCATGACTTTGGAGAGGGAGTTTTGAAGTGCTGCTGTTGAAAAAGCCCAAACCTTTGTAGTCAGAGGAGGAAGAGCTGGTGCCAAACCCAACCCAGCTGATACTAGGTACTGATGTGAATGTGCAGTCGGTCGCAAAAATAGCACAGTGGTTAGAGCATTGGGCATCATGCAGAAAAGTTGCTTTGAATTTCCTAGATAATCGCTGATAAAAGAAATACCAAATACATGTACTATATACTGGTCTATCTAATGTAAACAACTGTTTATATTGCATCATCTGCTCCAAGACATTGGGAAATACCTTATTGATTTTGTCTGCAAATCTCAGATTGCGCAGAGAGACTTTCTATGAAATACGGCATGTGTATCTGGTTCAACAATGTATCATCTCAAGAGAGAAAAGGGTAACCAAACCAAATAATGACCGCTTGCCAACCCTTTCTCGGAACCAGATGGAGGTGGATGCGGCTGAGAAGCGCCATCGAACACGTTCCAAAGGGGTCCGAGGTACGTCACCATGACAGTACAGCGTGTGTGTGTGTGTCT
Source organism: Dallia pectoralis (assembly GCA_029465975.1). Lineage (NCBI taxonomy): Eukaryota > Metazoa > Chordata > Actinopteri > Esociformes > Umbridae > Dallia > Dallia pectoralis. The sequence goes on along the minus strand of CM055734.1, from coordinate 15,691,676 downwards.
GTGTGTTAAAACGTTACAGCCTGGGGCATTAGTTATCGCCCTTTTACCTGAACCCCCCCCACACACACACACACACACACCCTGCCCCCTCCCTCTCATCTGTCAGCTACCTGGTCTCATAGGAACATTCATTTAAAGACACTGTAGACACTCTGTGGCATAATTCACGTGCCATGCTCTCCCCCACGCCAAATACTCAACGCCACATTCCGGGGGATGACAAATTACCTGACGGAACCTGTCGTTTTGACCCCGCCCTAACTGTGTGTGCTTCACTGCTGCGGTCTTTGGTTCGCATACAGTTCAGTTATCTGCAGGAGAAATGACGTGTCAATCTCTTCTCTCTAGTTCCCGCGGAGACGGCGGCACAGGAGCTATTCAGGTTGGTGCACCTTTCATTGCAGTTAGCTTCAGTGACTCTTTTGAGTGGTCAAACGTTTTCTACACGAACAGGACGTCGTTTGAACGGCCTTCTTTTGGAACGTAGCGTCCTGTCATCTCAGCCGATTGATTAGACTCAATGGTGTCCTGATATAAGATTTTCCTGTTTCCAGTTTCTAAATGGACCCAGTGCCTCGAGGACTTCTACAGTAAACCAGCACTGCTGATGTTGCTATATCACTCATAATTTCCTCATCTGTGTTTGGACAAAAATTACGAATTTCTTAATAATTACCTCCCTGCCGTCCTCTAACAGATTACATTGATTGATAAAATAAGTTTCCTTAAAGATTTTGGCAATAAACCCAGTGGTTTTTCTTTATGGCTGCTATGTACTGAGAAACACAAGCATTCTAGTACTTCCTGTAAGGGTAATGAGATTATGTCTGGACAGTGGGCAGTCTCTATCTCTAGACAGCCTTCTTCTTTGTGATGGTATTTTTCAGCCAAAACCCTTAATCCGAAAAACTTGTGCGTGCGCACACACACAAGTGCGCACACGCACGCACGCGCACTCACTAACAAGCACGCATACGTATGCGGGTACAGTGCCGCTCACGAACATTCACGCCTTTCCTTTAAGGACACGTAGGTGTGTCAGCAGCCGATCGAGTCGCGTCTAGGACCGGGGATATCAATACAGCCAATAGCAATGATCGGTGCCTGATGACTCTTACGAGGGGCACTTCACCCATGGCGCGTGTGTCTAAAAGAGGACCGGTCCGGATGGGCTGCCATGAAACATGCAGTGTTGTGAGTCACCGCCTGGCCCAGAAGGCTGCTGGCTGCGTGTTCTCACAACATGAATAATACAGAGTCGCTCTGGTCCAGTGTGTTACTCAGAATGATGTGTTATGTCATGCACACACATGTGGAGTCCTAATCGTGTGTGAGGGAATGCTTGTGTGTGTGTGTGTGTGTGTGTGTGTGTGTGTGTCCTGTTGATCACTATCTTCCTCCCTCCTGTATCTACAGCTGCCCGACTCCAGGCTGCGATGGAAGCGGACACGTTAGCGGGAAATACGCCAGACACCGAAGGTAAAAGATCCTCCTCGAATCCCCGAAACCAGCCAGTCGGTTACCTCTCACGGACCAAATCAAGCCTTCCCTGGCGTCAGGTCATTTCCTGCGGCAAAATCAAACCTGCAATTGCAATCACCGGCTGTGGGAAGTTGATTGCGAAATGTGTCAAAATATTCAAGGTCTGAGGAGTTGGATTGATGCTGGTTGATTGTGGTTGTCGCAAATATCATTTCTTTGATTGCTGCGCTGTATGTCTTAATGCATGCGTGACGATTTGAGATAACCTTCATGGTTATGCGAAAAACAAGGTCCTTTCTCATTTCAGCACCGTTAGGATATTATCCTTGGATGTGAGCCAAGATCTTGTTTACGTGTTTCTAGTCCTTTGTCGTTTAAATTTCTAACCAATTCCGTGGAAATGCCGCGTCAATTAATCAATTGCAAATTTAAATTAAAAAAAGATTATAGTATAAATATGGTAAGCCGTTTAAAATACACGTATCTAAAGCAACCTCATGCACGTATACGATTTACGAACGGGCAGCCGCGGGAATTGAACACACTGCCCTGGTCTGGCGAGTGCCATGCAAATGAAACAGCCTTGATACCTGAACTGCGATGTAACCAGTCATACTCTGCTTGTTAAACCAAAACCTCTAAACTTGATGCGATTTACTGCTGGGACTTAGATGGATGCCTGGGTCTTCAGTCTCACCCCATCAAGGCTCCACCCTGAACCGCTGGGCTGAAATTGCATTTGGGGCTGCAGACAGATGAGGCCTGCATCGGACATGTCCTTTACCCAGAGACTCCGGCAGATGAATTACCCAGAAACAAAAAGGGTGCCGAGATCTTTTCAAGATAGCGCCTACTAGCGCCTCGGAAGGACGGCCTGTTTGTGGTTTCCCGACAACTTGGCAGTCATTCTTCTCTTCCGCTCTGGAGTTGTCTTGCGTTATTTCCTTGGAACACCTCCGGCATCAATTAACACGGTCGTCAATAGCTTTTTATTATCAATCACTCATCACACTAACAACACGTTTCTTTGGATTATTCCCCCAGAACAGGCCCGCTGACTGCTAACACTTTCTTGAGTGTAGACGCTTCTGTAAGGAAGGAAAGATGGGGTCTTAATCAGACCCAGGAGAAGGCAAAATCGACTGCCGCTTCCAACTATTCTCCTCACAAATGTCCAATCGCTGGAAAACAAAAGGAGAAACTTTGAGTCTCCGGTCAGAGAGATAATAAGGGCTGTAATATTCTTTGCTTTACAGAATCACGGCTATCCCTTCTGATAAATCCCCAGACTTCCAGATTCTCAGTTTATCGTGTGGACAGGACGGAAAAAACACTCTGGTAAGGGAGATGATGGTTGTTTCATGGTTTAACAACTCATTTTGTGACCGTTATGTACAGGAACTCGAAAAGTTTTGCTCTCCCAACCAGGAATACCTCACAATGAAATGTGAACCCAATTACATCTTTCTCCCAATTCTCAGATGAATTAATTTTAGCCCTTCTCTCTGTTGTGTATAACCCTTCTCAAGCTGACCTCAAACTGGTTCTTGATGAATTTCACAGAACTTGGAACAAACTAGAAACCCTGAACCCAGAGGCTGCCCTGACTGTGGCCAAAGACTTTAAGAACAATTAATTTGTATGAGGGACTCTACAACTTTCATCAAAACAGGTCTTGTGCAAAACGTGGAGTGAATACGCTTGAACACTGTAATGTTCCGTTTTGGAACTACTACAAGTCCTTCTTCTGAGTTTCCAACTTGCCCTTTTCCAGTCAGATTGTTCAACCTTTGTTTTCCGGCGCCCAAGCATGTCAAGGTGACTATGCTAAATGGCAGTTTAGTGCCCTTGAAGTGCTTAAAGGGCTTGGTCAAAAAAGACATCACCTTTTTCTCACCCAGAGTCTTGGAGGACCGCACACAATCCTACTGCAACTGGCAAGAGGGAATGCTGCTCATTGACTACAGTCCGGCTTTCAAACTTACACAGTAAGATCAAAGCTTGTTGACAGGCTGGGAGAGCGAAAACCTGAGTCAACCCAATGCAACCGGATCACAAAACATAATGTTCACCCCCCTGAACCTCAACACGAGGCCCCCCAAGGATGCGTGCTGGTGTTCTCCCAGTTTACCCACGACCACAATGCCATGCACTGCAACTCAATCATCAAGTGTGCTGCGTCTACCAGACTCCTACTGTTGGCTACTGATGTTAACCGCGCATCAGAATATACGGAGAGAATTTAAATTGGATTTGGTCATCACTTTTCACAGCGACTTTAAAAACAACGTTTCCTTGATTGGGACGCTGCTCTAACATGAGGTTGTTCGGCAATGTTAACTGTGATCCAGAGCTTTAGGCTAAGTTTCAGACATTCAAAGTTTGGTTAAATTATTGATAGGTTACTAACATGCAATATGTGTCAAATCATAACGCCCAGGTTTTCAAACCTCATTCATGTCCACTTCTTTCTCGTTCTCCACCCGTCCACAGATTGTCGGCTGTTTTTCACGCCCTTCACTTGAATGTTTTATTTGACAATCTGAACAACCAGCTAGTTTGCCCCCCCTTCCCCCATAGTGTAGGTTAACAAAACACAACCAGCTAGTTTGCCCCCTCCATAGTGTAGGTTAACAGAACACAACCAGCTAGTTTGCCCCCTCCATAGTGTAGGTTAACAAAACACAACCAGCTAGTTTGCCCCATCCATAGTGTAGGTTAACAAAACACAACCAGCTAGTTTGCCCCATCCACTCGTTTTTATCTATGAGCTATAAATACAAAGCAGTTTTCAAAGAAATGTATGAGAAAATAATGAACTGTGTATGCACATTTCAAATTTGTGTATTAATAATAAAATTAAATAACCAACACCATGTGACTAATAACAGTTTAAAAGAAAATGTGTGTGTATTTATGTGAGTGTGCTCCAGTATGTTGTCCAGGCTCAGGGAGAAGGGCTTTAGGTCCTGGATAGGTTCTGGTCATCTTTGTCGGTTGTTTAATTGGAACTCTTTTGCTGACACGTTTATAGCATTCAACCCGCACACTGACTCTATACTGACAGAGCACCTGACTGGATCTTCATGTTCCTACTAAGATGACAGATGCACAAGACATTAACTGTTGTCACAATACGCTGTCTTACTGTAGTAGTCTATAGTACTGCTGTGTCCTTTTATTCGATGATCTCTCTTTTCCCTCTATGCTCTGTGATAAAGGAACCCTACATCACACAGGGCCTGGAAGATAATACGATTGATTTGAATGGCGGCCTTGGTTAAACCCCCAGTTTAAAGTGGTACAGTTAGAGAGGAGGAAGAGGTAGAGAGCTTTGGAGGGAGATGGCTGTGTTCGATGTAGTAATGAGAATCACTGTCGCCCCACACACACACACACACACACACACACACACACACACACACACACACACACACACACACACACACACACACTGACACACACACAAACACACAGACACACACACACACACACACATGGTCTGCTGTGTGTCTGCCTCAGCCCAGCTCTGTGAAATAGGACATGAGACAGAAAGATGGAGGGGGAGGGGGGGAGAAGGAGGAAGATGGGATAAATGGATGGATGGAAGAACATAGAAAGAGAAGTCAGAGTAGAGAAAATGAGAGACAGGAGAGGATGAGATTGAGGGATACATATGTAGAGAGAGAGAGAGAGAGCAGCTGAGACTGTAAGAGAGAAGACAGGCAGAAAGTAGGGCGTATGAGCCGTCAGTCTCTCTCTCAGTTCCACTCAGAATTTCACGTGTCGTTAGCATTTCGCGATTCGCAAGAAAATGCTTATCTATGAATTATAAACAAATTATTGTAGGGTTACTTGCAGGGTCCAGCCTTACATTAAGATACAAGTCAGGTAAAATGTCATGAAGGGGACATGGTGGTTGTTTTTTTACTCGTCTCTAGACCGATGGATGTGTCTTCCTCTTCTAGCCACTAGGGGCATTCATGAGCTCTGTCATAATTAATTAGGTGTGGCATTGTGGCCAAACTGCAATCTACGTAGGATCGTAGGTTAAATCCCAGTTGGAGGCAGTTGTTCATTTAGTTTTTGTTGTAACCCTATACCAAATCGTTGTCTTTATTTTACAGCTGTCCGAAACCGTAACTCATGGGCCAACAAGTTTCAATGACTGCCGAAACCGTCAAGAAATAACATTGTGGACAAATGGACAAATGTCTAACATCAAAAACAGTGATTACTCACATTTACCATGAAATGTTCTGTATTTGAAGAACCAATAATAAACGCTGACCCCTAAAAAGCCCAGTATGCCCACCGCAAGTCCAGAAGGATCTTACTAGAGGCTTAGAGGAAATACAGATAATAATAACTCATCGTTTGGTCTCATATATATATATATGTACACAAATATAAAATCAAAATATCAGGTCTAAAATTAAACTCCATTCTCAGTAAATCCACAGTTTGCTAATGAGCTGATGGGGGTCTATTGTGAGCAGCTTTGGTGCGGGTGTGACAGCCATGTCTGGAGCTGCTGCTCAGTAATTGCCTAGGCTTTGTGCAGTGAGGTAGAGTGCAATCTCTCACTCCCTATCCCTCCATCTTTATGCCTCTCTCTCGCTCGCTCGCTCGCTCTCTCTCTCTCTCTTACACACACACACACACACACACACACACACACACACACACACACACACACACACACACACACACACACACACACACACACACACTCTCTCACTCTCTATCACTCCCACTCCCTCTCCCTCCATCGTTATGCCTCTCTCTCTTACACACACACACACACACACTCTCACTCTCTATCACTCGCTCTCTCGTCTTTATTTCTCTTTCTTGACTCTCTCCATTTCTCTACCCCAGGCTGATGTATGACTCATATGGACTGAGCCTGCAAGTGGTATAATTCAGGTCCTGACAGGTAGCACTCACTAAAAGGTTGGGAATGGAGCTAAGAGCTGGTGGCAGGCGGGCTGGCAGGCTGGCTGGCAGGCGGAGAGACAAGGCAGTGGCTAGAGTGCTCTAGTGTGGTGAGAGCCTGACTATAGGCTTTGACAAAGAGCTACTCTACGCACACACACACACACACACACACATAGTATTTGCATTGTCTTTCTGGGAGCTACTAGCAGCAGGCGTTTATCCATCCAATCTGTTGTGTTTTCTCACTTACAGATACCAGTCTTGGTGTCTGCATATATTAGGCTGTCCTACTTGAATCGAATAATTTATTTCATAAATCATATTCTCTAAAGGGCAATTGTATCACCTTTCAACCTAATGGTCGCTATATCCACGAATAAAACTGGAAACCAAACATTTTACGTTGTCATAACACTGTAAAGCCGAAATCCCGATCGGGAGTCTCTTGTCAATGGTATTAGATGTGTGTGTGCTTGTGTCAGTTCCGATTATCAGTGCAGTGTATTTGACAAACTGTTGTTGTGAGCTTTTTACATTTGGGTTTTACTATTAGCAGGTCAGGGGTCGTGAAAGAGACAGGAAAACAACCGGGGTGTACAAAAAAGACCTGAGAAGATGCACTTTGTTTGCAACAAGGGCCTGTGGCCTAGTTCACCTACGGAAATAAAGATCTAGCTCATCTCAGAGCAAAAAAAACAATCCTTTATATATTTTTTATTACACAAAGCAGTACGGTAACCTGCGTGTCACCCGGCCAGAACCGGCATACAATCGTCATCACGTTTTCCCCTCTTTTCTAATTCCCTTCCTTCCTTTAACTCGTCCTTCCTTGATGAACGACACCTGTTCTCCATCTCGCCCAGGGCCGGTGCTGTCGCTCGGCAGCCCCTTGGTCCTAATGCCCCTCAGATATTAGCTGACTGAAATGATATTGAAGAGCCATAAAGATCAGTAATGTTTGCTATGTTGCCATGTCTTAGTGTCTGTAGCCCGTTGACATTTTACTTACTGGGTCTTACTTAAGCCACTGTACTGGCAGTTAAAGCGATGGTGACTTCCTGTTAACTTTGGTTGTGTTCGAAGGCTCGCGGGGTTATAGTCCACAATAAGAAATATTGTACTTCGGGCCCAGGCGGCGGTTATCTTAATTACCATCGGCAAAATTCATTAATCCATTAAATCCTGCAATGGCACGATGCATAAGCCACGGGATATGAACGTATGCTAAATAACTTAAAATATTTCATTAATCTCGCCAACAAACTGAACAGTGCACTTTTAATATTGCCAATGTTTATTTAAACTATCGGCAAAGCATTTTTGTATAATGCTATGTATTCAAAATGCCTGCACGAAAACAGATAATTTTCAGAGGGTTAATCAGCAAATCCAGCAACATTGCATGATTAGAATAGACTTGATTTCTTGTTTTACAAACGCTTTGAAACCGTCAGTGGGCTTGGTGCCCGGGGCCTGGGGCCTCCTCTCATTCACTTCCATTTAGTCACATTCCTGCGTGTGCATTCTTGCATGTGTATACATATCACTGTGCTGAGCAGGTGTGTGCATGACAGACCCCAAAGACCCCTAGGGGGCCCCAGTCCCATTCTCCACCGACTCAACAAGGGCCCTCTTTCGCCCATCAGTAGCACATTTTGTTTTGGTGAAACACATTATTCACTCAGACTGGCATGCAGCGTCTGTCTGAGTGATGCAGGAACGCCCATCGTCTGTTCTGTTACCAGTCTGTATCCGGGATTCCCGTTTTGCCCCTGGGAAGGCCTTTACACAGCTCTGATCTTGGACGTTTTAGAAATGGGGAGTATATCTTTTAAATGTATGTGATGTCACATAGAAGAGGTTCAAATGTGTCAGAATCTCCCTTTCATATCATGGAAATGAGTGTCTTATCTTACAAGCAATCATCCAAAATTCCTCATGTATGTCTTTGTTAAATACAATTGGAAGAAAATATTGCATATATAAAAACCAACATATTTGGATATTTCTAGAGTGTTTGTTAAATCTGTAAAACATACTACTGCAGGTTTGTTATGCTATTTCATATCTGTTTGTGAACTCCAATATGCAGCTGTGGTTCAACTTCATCTCAAGTAGAAAATCATATTCTTGATGAGCTCACCAACAGATGGACCTCGGACTGTGTGGGAGGATCATGTTATTTTGTCCTCCAATCTTTTTTTCTCCCTCCCTCTCTTACTTCCCTCTTGTTTCGTGCAGTTCTGTAACCTATGTCTGTTTGGCCGTCTGTTGGTTTGGTTGTTTCAGGGCATACTGATTGGTTTGACTGTCTGTTTGCAAATTCAGTTTGGAAACCGATAACAGTTTTGTAACTGTACATATTAGACAGACGTCTTTTTATGATTTAGGACCTTCTGTGCTTGTTTCTATGAAGCATTATAATGCCTTTAAGATCCCAACACTGTGACAGTACTGCCTCTATTCTGTTGTGCCCATCACAACACTGTGACAGTACTGCCTCTATTCTGTTATGCCCATCACAACACTGTGACAACACTGCCTCTATTCTGGCATGTCAATCACACCACTGTGACAACACTGCCTCTATTCTGTTGTGCCCATCACAACACTGTGACAATACTGCCTCTATTCTGTTATGTCCATAACAACACTGTGTCAATACTGCCTCTATTCTGTTATGTCCATAACAACACTGTGACAATACTGCCTCTAGTATGTTATGTCCATAACAACACTGTGACAATACTGCCTCTATTCTGTTATGTCCATAACAACACTGTGACAATACTGCCTCTAGTATGTTATGTCCATCACAACACTGTGACAATACTGCCTCTATTCTGTTGTGCCCATCACAACACTGTGACAATACTGCCTCTATTCTGTTATGTCCATCACAACACTGTGACAATACTGCCTCTAGTATGTTATGTCCATCACAACACTGTGACAATACTGCCTCTATTCTGTTATGTCCATCACAACACTGTGACAATACTGCCTCTAGTATGTTATGTCCATAACAACACTGTGACAATACTGCCTCTATTCTGTTATGTCCATCACAGCACCGTGACAATACTGCCTCTATTCTGTTATGTCCATCACAACACTTTGACAAAACTGCCTCTATTCTGTTATGCCCATCACAACACTGTGATTTACACCAGATCATGTGGAAATGGTGTGTGTGTGTGAGAGATCTTTTCTACTTTCAATTTGTGATGGGTGTCCTGTGGTGGCAGGAGCTGATGACAAATAATGCAATATATTGGTCTGGATGTTCATCTTCAGACAATTCTGAGGGCCTGAACTAAGGACTCATCATGACTCAGGAATTGTAATTCTGACTGACAATGTATTCTGGCAAATGTAGTTAAGATTGACTACATGAAGATTAGTATTTATAACACAAACACAAATATTCTGGTATTTGTAAATAACACTTTTTCCACTTTTTCAATATATACCGTAAAAAAAGCACAACTTTAGAATACCTGTCAGATTTAGCAAAGACTCTTCAACCCTGTGATCATTTATCATACTCTTCATTTTTTGTTTTTTCATGTTTATTAAATCTGTTTGTATGGAAAATAGCATGGAAAGCAATATTATATTTTTCATAAATGCCTAGAGGGGTTCAAAAAATCTGAATCAAATTGCCAAATGATGCATTTTATGAACATTGAACAATTGTATGAATTGGCTTAGTTCGAAGAGAGTTCGTTTAGATATAATTGTGGGCATTGACAAATGTAAAAATTAAATGCACATGGTAAGTATACATTTTGCTTTAAATAGTTAATTCATGGGACCTTAATTTACAGCACATATTACCTAAAAGTATTCATATGGCACAGTTTTCTCCAAACAGTAGTCAAACTGAACAGCTGATATTGCAGTAAAAAGCTCCGTTCAACGAAGCGTGGTTGTTGGAAACTGTTTTTGCCCAAATTCCATAACATGCATTGTAATATCGTCAGGAATCGTTTAAAATCTTGAACAACGCCCGTTGGTGGTTGTTAGCACAGCAGGAGGCTGTCCTTCATGCTGTTCTATAGGCAGTTCCTCTGTGGTGTGTTGCCTGTCTATGGGGAGGGAGAAACAGTCTGACAGACGGAGCCCTCCAGAATACAGAATACCAGCTTTGCTTTTGTTACACTTTTGGGGAGGGAGGCGAGCTAGAGAGCCAGGGGGTGGCTGTCTGTCGGACTCAGAATCACTGTTCTGCCTCGGCAGCGCTGTCTGTCTGCTCGGATGGCACATCCCGGCTCCTGAGGGGAAGATCACCATGGCGACAGCGCTGTGCCACGCATGCCTGTGGATGTTTCTGCTGCTGCAGTGTCGGGCACGGAGACCCGAGGCGCTCCTATGGCAACTCGTACGGGACGACGAGCACCCAGCGCCACACGGTCGCCCACGTGTCATGACAATGGCTTACTAGTGCACAGTGTTAATGAACGGACGGAAAGAGCCAGTACATGCCTTCAGTAGCAGGGGCCAATTAAACGAGATAGTCCAGCTTCCTGTTGCCTCGTGCGGTGGGTCTTCTTTTGTCCCCACGTTTCAAGGACAACTGCTCCAATCGTATGTGGTAGAATAGTGTTAATTAGTATAGCTTGACAGCATGCCAGTGGTGGCTGTGTGTGTGCTGTGACTGACAGTGCGTACATGCTGTACGCAATTAAATAGGCTACACAATTATTTCATTCACAGATATGACAGTACACATTTAGGCCATAATACCATGTGAATAATAGGTTAATTATAAGAAAAGAAAAGTAAATCAATCTAAGAAAGTATCCCCCACAAAGGGTATGCTTTCCTAATAGGTTTAACAATACATTTTAATATAGACTGATGCAAATGTTTTCTCATGAGAGTGTCTGCTTGGAAAGCTCTGAGATCTCCACTTAATAACAACACAGATTCAACGCTCCCATGAAAGTCATTCCTCATGCTTTTCCCGGTCCTCTTCTCCCTTCACATCTCCTCGTCTTTCTCCCAGACCTTCTTTCCCCCCGGCATCCTCCCACTCCTCTATTTGATTTGACTGGCTCGCTCGGCTATGTTAGTTAGCTTGGTGGATATTGGCTAGCTCCTGTTCGGCGAATCATTCTTGTTTTAATGTCTGTCAAACGCCAGAATTGCCTGTCAGTGGTTCACTGTAGCTGCAGAATACTGTAGCTAGACGTACGATGCAAGAGTCTGACTTTTCTCATCGAAGAATGTCAGCCTTACCTATAGAGGTATAGTTAGATTTAGAATAATTCCGCCTGTGATTGACAACGATCAGTCACCGCAATTGTCACTGAAATCAATTAATAGAAATGGTTGTTCGTTGATAGGGTAGTACACATTGTTTTTTTATCATGTCAAATTAGAGTTTGTGGAGCTTTTCCATAGAAAAAAAGGATTGTAATCTCTATATGGCTCAAGGCACAAATGTCAATAGAAATGTTTGTTAACATATTATTTAAATGTTATTGAAATGCAAATGTCATCCCAATGACTCTGGTTGATGTTAATAGACCCCACAAACTAAAAATACTTATTTCTTGTGGGTTGTTATATACACACATACACACATACACACATACATACATACATACATACATACATACATACATACATACATACATACATACATACATACATACATACATACATACATACATACATACATACAAACAGTACATATGTGCATATACAGTATATACATACACATAACGTATACGTATATATATTACAAGCAACAGCTTGTTTTTTCTTTAAGTTTAGTATGTGAGACTTGAATGACTAAGAATGGTTCACCAAGACCCCATGAAAAATCGAGGGAAAAGGATCGAGACCCTGCCTGGAGGAAGCCCAGGGCCCCCGTCTGGAGCCAGGCCCAGACGGCGGGCTCGAAAGCGAGCGTCTGGTGGCCGGGTTTGCCACGGAGCCCGGCCGGGCACAGCCCAAACGAGATACGTGGCATCTCTCTCCTCTCCATCCTGTGGGCCCACCACTCACAGGAACAACCGCAGGGGTCGGGTGCGCTGTCATATGGGTGACAGTGAAGGTGGGGGGTCTCGACGGATCAGACCCGGGCGGCAGAAGCTTGCTTTGGGGACGTGGAACGTCACCTCACTGGGGGGGAAGGAGCCAGAACTTGTGCGTGAGGTGGAGCGATACCAGTTGGATCTGGTGGGACTTACCTCTACGCACAACCGTGGCTCTGGAACCATACCCCTGGATAGGGGTTGGACTCTGTTCTTCTCTGGAGTTGCCCAGGGTGAGAGGCGGCGGGCTGGTGTGGGGATACTCACGAGCCCACGTCTGAGCACGGCGGTGTTGGAGTTTACCCCGGTGGATGAGAGGTTTGCCTCCCTACGCCTAAGGGTGGTGGGGGAAAACTCTGACTGTGGTTTGTGCTTATGCACCAAACAGCAGTTTGGAGTATTCAGCCTTCTTGGAGACCCTGAAGGGAGTCCTATATAGGGCTCCAGTAGGGGACTCCATCATTCTGCTGGGAGACTTCAACGCACATGTGGGCAACGATGGAGACACCTGAGAGGCGTGATTGGGAGGAACGGCCTCCCTGATCTAAACCCGAGCGGTCGTTTGTTATTGGACTTCTGTGCTAGTCATGGATTGTCTATAACAAACACCATGTTCGAACATAAGGAGGCGCATAAGTGTACATGGTACCAGAGCACCCTAGGCCGAAGGTCAATGATCGATTTTGTGATCGTATCGGCTGATCTAAGGCCGCATGTTTTGGACACTCGGGTGAAGAGAGGGGCAGAGCTGTCAACTGATCACCATCTGGTAGTGAGTTGGATCAGAGGGTGGGGAAAGACTTTGGACAGACCAGGTAAGCCCAAACGGGTGGTGCGGGTGAACTGGGAACGTCTGGAGGAGGCCCCTGTCCGAAAGATCTTCAACTCACACCTCCGGCGGAGCTTTTCAGGCATCCCTGTGGAGGTTGGGGGCATTGAACCTGAGTGGGCAATGTTCAAAGCTTCTATTGCTGAAGCTGCGGCGGTGAGCTGTGGTCTCAAGGTCCTAGGTGCCTCAAGGGGTGGTAACCCTAGAACACCATGGTGGACCACGGTGGTCAGGGAAGCTGTCCGACTGAAGAAGGAGGCCTTCAGGGATATGCTAGCCCTGGGGACTCCGGAGGCAGTTGCAGGGTACCGACAGGCCCGAAGGGCTGCAGCCGCTGCCGTGTCAGAGGCAAAGCAGCGGGTGTGGGAGAAGTTTGGAGAAGCTATGGAGAAGGACTTTCGGTCGGCACCAAAATGCTTCTGGAAAACCGTTCGGCACCTCAGAAGGGGAAAACGGGAACCATCCAAGCTGTGTACAGTAAGGATGGGACACTGTTGACCTCAACTGATGATGTGATCGGGCGCTGGAAAGAGCATTTTGAGGAGCTCCTGAATCCGACCTACACGCCCTCTAGTACAGAGGCAGAGCTGGAGGCTGATGGAGGGTCATCGTCAGTTTCCCTGGGGAAGTCGCTGAGGTAGTCAAACAACTCCACAGTGGCAAAGCCCCAGGGACTGATGAGATTCGTCCAGAAATGCTAAAAGCTTTGGGTGGGGAAGGGCTGTCTTGGTTGACACGCCTCTTCAACATTGCATGGAAGTCTGGGACAGTGCCAGAGGAGTGGCAGACCGGGGTGGTGGTTCCCCTCTTTAAAAGGGGGACCAGAGAGTGTGTGCCAATTACAGAGGTATCACACTCCTCAGCCTCCCTGGTAAAGTGTACTCCAAAGTGCTGGAAAGGAGGGTTCGGCCAATAGTCGAACCTCAGATTGAAGAGGAACAATGCGGTTTTCGTCCTGGCCGGGGAACCACGGACCAGCTCTTTACTCTCGCAAGGATCCTGGAGGGGGCCTGGGAGTATGCCCATCCAGTCTACATGTGTTTTGTGGATCTGGAGAAGGCGTATGACCGGGTACCCCGGGATCTTTGTGGGAGGTGCTGCGGAGTATGGGGTGAGGGGGTCTCTTCTCAGGGCCATCCAATCTCTGTACGCTCAAAGCATGAGCTGTGTCCGTGTCCTCGGCAGTAAGTCGGATTCGTTCCCGGTGGGGGTTGGCCTCCGCCAGGGCTGCGCTTTGTCACCAATCCTGTTTGTAATATTCATGGACAGGATATCAAGGCGTAGTCATGGGGGAGGGGTTCCCGTTCGGTGGGCTGATGGTCACATCACTGCTTTTTGCGGATGATGTGGTCCTGATGGCCTCATCGGTCGGTGACCTTCAGCACTCACTGGATCGGTTCGCAGCCGAGTGTGAAGCGGCTGGGATGAGGGTTAGCACCTTTAAATCTGAGGCCATGACTCTCAGCAGGAAACCGGTGGAGTGCCTACTCCGGGTAGGGAATGAGTCCTTACTCCAAGTGAAGGAGTTCAAGTACCTCGGGGTCCTGTTCGCGAGTGAGGGAACAATGGAGCGGGAGTTTGGTCGGAGGATCGGAGCAGCGGGGGCGGTGTTGCATTCGCTTCACCGCACCGTTGTGACGAAAAGAGAGCTGAGCCGAAAGGCAAAGCTCTCGATCTACCGGTCAATCTTTGTTCCTACCCTCACCTATGGTCATGAAAGCTGGGTCATGACCGAAAGAACGAGATCGCGGGTACAAGCGGCCGAAATGGGTTTTCTCAGAAAGGTGGCTGGCCTCTCCCTTAGGGATAGGGTGAGAAGCTCAGTCATCCGAGAGGAACTCGGAGTAGAGCCGCTGCTCCTTTGCATAGAAAGGAGCCAGTTGAGGTGGTTCGGGCATCTTGTAAGAATGCCACCTGGGCGCCTCCCTAGAGAGGTGTTCCAGGCACGTCCAGCTGGGAGGAGACCTCGGGGCAGACCCAGGACTAGGTGGAGAGATTATATCTCCACACTGGCCTGGGAACGCCTCGGGATTCCCCAGTCAGAGCTGGCTAATGTTGCCCGGGAAAGGGAAGTTTGGGGTCCCCTGCTAGAGCTGCTACCCCCGCGACCCGACCCCGGATAAGCGGTTGAAGATGAGATGAGATGAGATGTGAGACTTGGTCAATGGCATCATGAACCCTATACCAACTACAGTCTATAACAGCAGACCCAAATATCTCAAAGATCAAGAAACGATCTGTACGGAGGAATGGCCTAAGATAATGTCCAATGTTCTCTCCAATGTCATAAAACATTCAAACAAATAGTCATCATCATTTCAAGAGAATTGGGTGGTCACAGACCTGAAGATTTATAATATAGTTTATTTCCTATGTTGTTAATGAGTACCGTAACACAGTTTTTGCTCATTTTCATCAAGAGGTCCAAGTGTGTTTGAGTTGACTTAACACAGGATATTATTAATCTCTATATATTATTCATCCAACTGTATGCCAGATATTATACAAATATAGATGAATCTTGCATATTTGTATTTTCTACCATTTGTAACGCATGCAAATGCTGTTCAGTTTGTGTACATTTGCGTACATTTCCATACAGTTTCCACTTGAAGGTAGTATTTCTACTTGATGGAAGGTACTTTGATGACAGTAGCTCCAGAAAAAGTTGAGGTTCTGAAAGGTTCAAGCTCTAAAATGTTTCTAGTGTGGCTGTTTTTTATAGACATTAGAGAAGTTAATCAGAGAACTTGCTCTACAGGAGATTTCTCTGAGGGAAGTCATTAACTCCTCTGCATTGAAAGCCTCATAGACATCTCATATCCCTCCATCACCCTGTCTCTGTCTCTCTCCTTCCACATAATTACAGCACAATCCCTCTCCAACTTGTCGTCAGTGTTCCCTTATTCAAATGTGACTTAATTACCTGCGGAATTTTAATTGGCGTGGCCTGCCTGTGGGAGATGTCGAGGTGTCCAAGGTCATACTGAGCCGAGTGTTCGCGCGCACGCGCGAATGTGCACACCTGTGCACAAACACACACACGCACACACACAGTATAGACAGTCTGTACCTGCATATGGTCCGCCTGACTGCTATAGAAGACAATCAGGGCCAAATAGAAAGGCCAAATGAATGCAAATGGAAAAGGATGGCTCTCTGATCGCAGACCACGTTCTCCCTGCAGACCTCTGGCACGTCCTTTACATTGTCCTCCTCCAGCCTGTGTGACCGGATCTTCAATAGGCAGTGGGTGCTGGAGTTGTGCGTGCGCGTTATGTCATGGGCAAAGTGGCTCTCTGTGTGAATTGGCGCGCTCGTGCGTTTCCTCGTCATTGTGCATAATTCAAAATGGAGCAGAGATGGAGAGACCCATTAGCCAGGACTGCGTTGTCGTTGTGCTGGTTGCCGGTGGTCCTTCAGCCTGACCGAGACAGTCGATTTGCACACATTAGGACGGCCCAGGCTGGATCCGTTGGCTGAGGGGCGGGGGGACGATTAATGTTGATAAAGAGAGTGGAAATCTGGGCCGTTTCACAGCCCGGTGACTTCTAACCAAGCATGTGAGCTGCTCGCACGACTGTGACGAGGGGACTGAGGACGGATTGGCCCTGTTCACGGTTTAACCGATGTTTATGGGTTTGTGTTTTTACAGACTTGCCGCACATTCAGGGGAGGATGCACTGGTCAACGTGGGGTGGAATGTCTCCATAGGAATAGTGAGAACACATTTCAGATCACTGTGTCCGACCAATAGGAATAGTGAGAACACATTGCAGATCACTGTGTCCGACCAATAGGAATAGTGAGAACATATTTCAGTTCACTGTGTCCGACCAATAGGAATAGTGAGAACATATTTCAGACCACTGTGTTCGACCAATAGGAATAGTGAGAACATATTTCAGATCACTGTGTCCGACCGATTGCAACACACACCTGTGTTGTCTGCACATGCGTTTGAGAAGTGGCCACACTATTTCTAGCCCGGCATCCACACAAAAACAAACGGTGTTTTCAAGGAATAAAGGCGGTGATATTGAGTGTGGATTGTGGAATACAGGCAGCTCCTTCTGGTCGACAACCAGACAAGAACTCCGGCACGTCCTCATTGTCTACTCTAGAGTCATCGATAGATAAAGAACAGCAACCATCCGCTCTCCTTTCCACACCACAAATAAGCCTTTTCATATGGAAATAGGGTAATTGATTTCCTAAAACCCACATTAATACCGTGCATAATAGGGTTCGCAATACAAGTGGAATTTTTCAACAGCTAATGATTATTACGGGATTTGTGTAATTGATGGCTGGTTGAATAAGCTTTGGTTTGAGTCTACTAAATCAAGTCTACTGGGATTTTAAAATGTAAACAAAGTAAATACTGCAATACTTTTGTATGTAGGGCTATAGGTATGTAGGGCTATATGAATGTAGGGCTATATGTATGTAGGGCTAAATGAATGTGGGGCTATAGGTATGTAGGGCTATAGGTATGTAGGGCTATATGAATGTAGGGCTGTAGGTATGTAGGGCTATATGTATGTAGGGCTGTAGGTATGTAGGGCTATAGGTATGTAGGGCTATATGTATGTAGGGCTATAGGTATGTAGGGCTATAGGTATGTAGGGCTATAGGTATGTAGGGCTATAGGTATGTAGGGCTATATGTATGTAGGGCTGTAGGTATGTAGGGCTATAGGTATGTAGGGCTATAGGTATGTAGGGCTATAGGTATGTAGGGCTATAGGTATGTAGGGCTATAGGTATGTAGGGCTGTAGGTATGTAGGGCTATAGGTATGTAGGGCTATAGGTATGTAGGGCTATAGGTATGTAGGGCTGTAGGTATGTAGGGCTGTAGGTATGTAGGGCTATATGAATGTAGGGCTATAGGTATGTAGGGCTATAGGTATGTAGGGCTATATGAATGTAGGGCTATAGGTATGTAGGGCTATAGGTATGTAGGGCTATAGGTATGTAGGGCTGTAGGTATGTAGGGCTATAGGTATGTAGGGCTATAGGTATGTAGGGCTATAGGTATGTAGGGCTATATGAATGTAGGGCCTACATTGAGTTTGGACGTATTTACTGTATAGTCGTTCGTATTTAATTAACATTAGTCGACATTGATTGGTTTCACTATGATTCCCAATGCTTTTGGACTGTAATATGGATCAACTAGATCCTATTATTGACATTATGCCAGAACTATCTATATACTGCGTTATTGAATGCTCTTGTTAAGGATCTTAAATCTAAAGAAATCCCTATTCTTGTCTTGTGTTTAGTGTTTACGGCTGCCCTCTGGCCAAGAAGAGGAAGACCCAGGAGAAACAGCCTCTGGAGCCTGCCCCTAAGAGGAAGACCTTCCTACCTCCCCCTGACCCAGACGACGACCCCGCCGCCATGTTCCCCCCCTATGAGCCTGAACCCATGGACGAGGAGAAGGAGCAGGGGGAGGTAGACGGGGAGATCCAGGACGAAGAGGAGGAAGATGTGGGCGGGGAGGAGGGAGAAGAGATAGACGAGGAAGAAGGATTTTCAGAGGATAATGAGGAGCAGGGCGAGGAAGAGGAAGGCGACGAAGAGGAGGAAGAGGAGGAGATGGAGAGGCTGGTGGTGCGCCAGCAAGAGGGCGAGCAGATGGACGATGGGGCGGAAGAAGACGAAGAAGCCGAGGATGGGGACGACGAAGAGCAAGAGGAACTCGAGGACGAGGGTGACGAAGACGAGCAGGAAGAGGAGGAGGACGAGGACGAAGAGGGGGAGGAACAGAGTCACCCTGAGCCGGGTGAGTCCTGATTTCCGCCGTCCTGCTTCCTGGGGAAATAAGATAGTCGTGTGGAGCTAGGGGTTATTTCCCCCCGCTAATAAACTGCCACTAGAAATGAGGTCCCTGACTCAAAGACATACTTCTAATCTAAGTGATGCAGCTTTGATGTGGCCAGAAACCGCCCAATCACGGAGACACAGAGGTATAATAACCCAGAGAGAAATGAGTCGGTAGAATGGGCCTGGGCGGAGGGAGAGATGCATGATGGTCAATGTGGGAACATGTGGCCAATAGAGGGGGTCCTCAGGAGGGAGAGCGAGGTGCAATAAGAGCGCTTCCACCTCCGGTGCACCAGATGTGCTTGTTCTCCCTGCGTTGGCCCTCTCCCTCGCTTTCTCTCGCCAGTGTCCTCAATCGTTTCTGACAGTGCCTTCAAGAGCAATCGAGAGAGGAGCTCTCCGAGTTATTAACTTCGCACCCCCCCCACACACACACACACACACCGCCGTCTTAGAGGACGTGTCACATGTGCTCAATCTACCCAGAACTTGCCCCCCCCCTCCCCGATATAAATGGCATCTCCCAAGGATATTTCGGGCATCCGAATCGGAACACCTCATACGCCTCCTTCATTTCTTCCTGCACTCTCATTTGCTGCTGTCCCTAAAACCAACATCGATATGAAACATGAGGCGGTGCACATGGGGTTGACTGACTGATAATGAAAAGAGAAACATGGAAGAATTACAAAGCATTTCATTAATTGATTACTCTAGATACAAGTCCAGTCCATTCATAAAAAAGGCAAGAAAAGAGGCAAGTGAACTGACAAACAAATAAATGTAACTTTATTGCCGTTGTGCACTCGTTGTCAAACACTCAGGTTTAGTAAAATAAGATTTCATTTTTGGTTGTGATAGTGAACAACGTTAAATGTTATTGATTTCCAAGTCCAGAAATTGAAGTAGCAAATGCAAATTGTCCCTTTGAGTGTATAAAACATCTAAATGTGATTATTAACGTTCAAGGTGAGCCAGTAAAATCCCTGGCTTATCATTGGCAGATCAAATCAATGTAAAGGAGGATGTTTCTGAAAGATGTTGCATGTTGTATTGTTCTCCTGAAGAAATGAAATGACAATTGTGTTCTTCATCTGTCCAACTATAGTCAGGGCTGAAAGGTCTCTCCTTCCTTTCCTGACCACAGAGAACCGGTACAAAAACGGTGGACAATCGAAGCATCACCCGAAGGATAACAGCGGTGGGCCCGGTTCTAACATTGGTCCGAATGGTGAAGAGTACGCGAACTACGACGAGCTGGTGGCCAAGTCTCTTCTCAACCTGGGGAAGATTGCAGAGGACGCCGCCTACCAGGCAATGACCGAGTCGGAGATGAACAGCAACTCCTCCAACAGCGCCGGCGAGGACGACGACGACGACGAAGAAGGCAGCGAGCGCGGCGGGACGAGGAAGGGCGAGTTGAGCGTCGACCTGAACAGTGACGTGGTGAGGGAGACCGTGGACTCACTCAAGCTGTTAGCCCAGGGCCACGGCGCTGTGCTGGCGGACGACGGCTACCTGGAGGGCACCGGGTTGGAGGACGGCGGCCATTCCAATGGTCGGCCCCACCACCACGGGGTCAGGGGTCAGGCCGAGGAGAGCGAGGAGGAGGTGTGTCTCAGCAGCCTGGAGTGTCTGAGGAACCAGTGTTTCGACCTGGCCCGAAAACTTAGCGAGACGTCGCCGTCTGACTGCCCGGGGCACCCAGGCCTACCGCACCACCAGGCTCACCAGAACCACTACCACATGCAGCTTCAAACGGACCACCAGCACCAGACTCCGAGCCACCATTTACCCCGGTATGAGGGCTGTCAACAGGGCCAGCAGCCGGGCCAGCAGCCAGGCGACTGCGGGTCCCTGGAGCGAAGCTACTCGGACATGGTCAACCTAATGAAACTGGAGGAGCAGCTGAGCCCGGCCTCCAGGGGGAACTATGCGGCCAGCTGCCAACAGGACGGAGACGAGGACACAACGTCCGTGGCGTCGGACCGCTCGGACGAGGCGTTCGACATGACCAAAGGCAACCTCTCCCTGCTGGAGAAAGCCATCGCCATGGAGTCGGAGCGGGCCAAGGTCATGAGGGAACGCATGGCCTCAGAGGGGCATCACGCCGCAGGTCGGAGGGAGAATCACAACCACCACCGCAGCAACGGAGAGCACAGCCCCCGGCAGAGCAGTGGGATGGAGGAGCGCAAGTCCAGAATGCACCACGACGGGTCCAAGAGAGCGTATTACCCTAAAGGTAGCCCCTCCCTCAAACTCTCAGCCCCAGCGCATTTATCACATAGTCTAAATGCCAGTTAGTACCCTCAGTTCTTAACAGTATCGATGATCTACCGAGTGGCAATTGCATTTACGTCAATGTACACATAAGCCTCGTTATTTAAATAGGTTGAAAACGGCAGATGCTTGTACTGGCCTAAATTGCAACACGTTATACAGTGATGTGGTATATGTGTTGGCAGACCTCTGGCAAGACAACAGTCAGTTCGCTCACTCCAACCCTTGTTTTTTATTTGTCTTCTGTAGCACCTATCCCACATTTTCTAGAAATATTTGATTAATGTTGCTGAATGTAAACATAGCAACATTTCCTATGAATTGTGTAAGGGCAGTTCAGTCTTGTGTTTAGGTAAACAGTTGAGTTTCTCACTTCTGGGCTCCTAGTTCAACATTCAACAATAAACATTAATATTTTAGCGTTATTTCACGTCGGCCATTTCCCACAAGTGTTACCAGTTAATGGATAACAGGGCTAGCTGCTAATATTTTAGCGGATGCTAAAAGTCCCTGCAGTCACAGGTTTACCTAACAACAAGCTGTATAACTAACGTCTCACTTCACCCACGGATCTAATGCCGTTGGAGGTTTGCTTGACTCCTGCCCGGTAGTTGAGCTCCTCCCTGGGAGTCGTCAGACACACTCCCCTCCGGCTAGCCTAGGTGCTCTGCGTCGTGGCAGCGTCAGCAGCGTTAGCGGCGTTAGCAACAACCGAAGGGCTTACAGTGTTAAAATCAGAGGCCGGGCTTGTCAGGCACGAGTAATGGCGTTCTGTACGGCCCGTTAGGAGAGAAAACCTTAACGACGGGATTCCATCCGTGGCCTATTTCTTTTAAATCCACCCTGATACACAAGCGCACGGTGCGACCGGTTCCTTCTCTATATGTGCTCCTGTTAGCTCGTAAAAAAGCTTCAGAGCAGATCAATGTGCCGTTTTTCAGACAGGGTCGTTACGCTAGCACCGGGGTAGTAGAGGTGACAAGACATTCATGATCATCGGATGGAGATGCTATGTCTTGAGTGACATATTCACGTACACAGACGCACACACACGCGCGCACGCACACACACGCGCGCACGCACACACACACACACACACAGCTCGCATTGATCTAAAAGTGAATTACTGGTCTGATCTGGTTGAACCGAAGAGCCCATTATCTTCACCATAAACTGTAAATGATCCATTGAAAAACGGAAATGTCTGAACTGAGATTAATGTATGCAGTTGCCCCTGATGTAAATCATCACCACCGTTCTTCTGAGGTGAACAGAACAAATATATAAAAATAAACGCTTCGTTCGGACACGATTTTACCTTCAAATATCTCACACCAAAGGTGTCGTGTTCTTGTCGAACGCCAATCGGAAGTCATTTCTCTTGGTGGTGCGGCCCGTTGCTCTTAGTTCACAACAACATGTCTGGCGATCGGTTGCCACGGGATATTGAATGGTAGAAGTCAAATCCAGCATTGACTGCATGATCAAATGACTATTATTAAGGACCACCCATTGTTGGTCATCATGGATATATACAGTAATGGCGTGTAATTAACTGCCATTATCACAGAACGCCAGGAGGAAGTATCAAGGAATAGTACACAGCACTTCATTCTGAAGAGCACATGTAAGGTCGGCCCGAGTCTTTCGGTGGCCATAGGTGTGTCTTTGGGGGCGGGGAATGGAGGGCTAATGTAAAGGTAATTTGCCGTTCGGGACGGAAATTTCACAGCAATTTTTGCAATTGTACAAATGTTCCATTCATTCTGAAAACGCTAATGTGGCATAGTGAGAATGAAACACTGAATAAAACAGGGCCCTTGGGAATCTTATTTACCAATGATTATTACAATTTTCGGTTGCAGGCATGACTAAATATCCATCTAACCGCTGTTGGTTGACTTGGCAAATTGAAGAGGTGTCAGTGACAAATATGACAAAAGAAAATCTACTGATGAACAAACAAATTTTGAAATTCGACCTGTTGTCTTTCTACTCACAATAGTGCAGTGATCTTCTGAAAATAAACCCTACTAACCCATCAGATGAATAAGACACTGGTTAAACCCTACTAACCCATCAGATGAATAAGACACTGGTTAAACCCTACTAACTAACCCATCAGATGAATAAGACACTGGTTAAACCCAACTAACCCATCAGATTAATAAGACACTGGTTAAACCCTACTAACTAACCCATCAGATGAATAAGACACTGGTTAAACCCTACTACCCCATCAGATTAATAAGACACTGGTTAAACCCTACTAACTAACCCATCAGATGAATAAGACACTGGTTAAACCCTACTACCCCATCAGATGAATTAGACACTGGTTAAACCCTACTAACTAACCCATCAGATGAATAAGACACTGGTTAAACCCTACTAACCCACCAGATGAATTAGACACTGATTAACATCTTTTTTCACCATCAAAAGGATTATTGTCTGTAGTTTTTAAAAGGTGCCATTGGGTCAAAGCTATTTTTAGCTCTGTGGTTTGTCAATATTTCAGAATGCTAACACCTAATGCACAGACACAACTCTGATTAACACTGCCTGTATTAAACGTGGTTTGGTTTTGTGAATTGTCCTTTGGGGCACATTTGCGGGTTGGTGGAGATGGTGGTGACGATACCGAGCTGCAGATAAACATTTGAGAGAAATGCTGATAAGCCAGTTTCACACCGGCTCAGTCACTCAGCGTTATCTCCGATACGAGTGTACGTTTTTAATGCAATATGAAATTGTATTTCGCTCAAACAATTGCACAGATTTTTCTCAGTGTATGTGAGTGTGTGAACATGCAATGCCATCTT
Organism: Dallia pectoralis; assembly: GCA_029465975.1. Lineage (NCBI taxonomy): Eukaryota > Metazoa > Chordata > Actinopteri > Esociformes > Umbridae > Dallia > Dallia pectoralis. The sequence continues at coordinate 15,667,440 of CM055734.1, read as the reverse complement.
GAACTGATAAGTCATGTGTAACTTGTTGCTGTTTGTCACCGCCCCCATACAACTGCAACGACAAATAATGCGCGTTTGCCGTTAAATGTGTAATGCGGTTAAACATTTGATGAATTTGATGACACTAAACCTAGCGAAGAAAAAACAAGTGTAAGAGGACGTTCCGTGTAATTCCTCTTCCGGTAAGAAGACCAAGCTAGGATTCCCATCGATAGTCTCACAGATTACTTTTCTTCCTAAAAGATTCCTCAAGGGGGGATAAGAAAGAGAGCAAGTGTCCTACCCCGGGGTGCGACGGGACAGGCCACGTCACCGGTCTCTACCCCCACCACAGGAGCCTGTCCGGCTGCCCGCACAAGGACCGGGTGCCTCCAGAGAGTGAGTCCCATGCACATCGTCTCACATCCCGCTGTAGGGCATTAGCCAGAGGCATCGCCCGCCCAATGGAGTGGACATGTACGTCATCCATTTCCGTATCCCATTTTCAGGTTAAGTGTCTTGATCTTTCTTTGGGTCCTCGGGTAACTTTTATCTTTGGACTTTTTGGTTCCCGCTTCTCGTTTTTGAGGTTTTGGGTACCTGATTTCTTTTGGGTTCCTCTCTTCACCGCTACATTGCATTCCGTTGTTTTGTGTTTGGTTGACCCTCGAGGTCGTTCTGACATCAGCGTAGGGAACGATCTCTCACCCTTTTCTTTGGCCTTGGTTTGTCCATAACTGCATGCAAATCCTCCCCTTGGATCGATCTGCCACATAATCTCACGCACCCCTCCAGACCAGCCTTCGCCCCCAATTCTGCTTCTTTAGCGGACATTAAGCGTGTCGTGTGTAACATTACATAGTAGATCTCGTTTCTGCGTAGATAGCATTGTCAATAGCACCTCGTTGGTTTGTGAGGATTAGTCAGGATGACTAACACCCTGTGCCCTCACAAACGTCACTTAATTCAGCCCGTTTCTGTTCCGCTGCCTGCATGAACCTCCAGACGCCATGCAAGTTTCTCTGCTCACTACTGTCACTGTTTAACAACAACCTCTGTCTCTCTGGGTGTTCCTAACCCCTGGCTTGTCTCTCTCACCTCTCCCTGTCTGTACTAAGTTCTTGCAATGTATGAAAATGTTCTAAAGTGCCCAACACCTGGCTGTTCGGGGCGTGGCCATGTCAATAGCAACCGGAACTCCCACCGTAGGTGAGTGGCTGTAACCGGGCGGGGCATGCTCTGGGAGAATTTTTATTTCTTTGTACAAATGTCTAAAAAGAAAAGAGATTCAGAGATTTATATGAGGGGCCGGAGTGTTGAAGGATGTAACATGCTGACGTCGGGGGGAGAAAGATCACGCCAAATTCACGTTAAAGATAGAATATGGGTTTCTAAATGGATTTGTAGTGCCTTGTTGGTATCTCAGGGTCCGGGGTCTATTGTCTGCCAGATGCTTTGTATCTAGCGATGCGGCGCTGAGCTTGGAAACGGCAATTATGACTGGATTCCTCAAAACGTATATATATATATTCCCCCGTGCGAACACACGCCTATAGATGCGGTCTATACGCAGACAGCATCTCACACGACCGTAGACCTACGAAACCCCTCACAGACACACCGGAACACGCACACACACACAGGAACACACACACACAGCTCCCTCTGCAGTGCCAGTAGCTGGAGGCCATGTTATATGGAACAGTTCCTGTGGGACTGGCACACGCACTGTGTAGTCATTAGCAGTGTTGGGGAGCAGTGCAAAACAACATGGATGAGGAAGAAAAAACACACCGAACATATAGAGAACCGTGTCTCTCGTTTCTCTCCTCCTCGCTGTTGTCATGGAAACTCAGCGATACTGACAGCAGTCCTTCTGTCGGCATGTCACACGGTCCTCGCAGATTTTTCCTCCGCTTTGAATGTTCCGTGTGTGTTAGAATGCGAGTGTGTGTGTGTGTGTGCGCGTGTGTGTGTGTTCTGGGGCTGACCGTATCAGTTTTGTATTTTCTGGCTCGGTTTAATAAACGATTAGGAGAGGCCCCGCCCCTCGACTTGCTCGTGAGAGTGACTGATGATATGTACGTCTATGGATGAAGACAAATGTGACGGAGAGACGGAAATAAAGCGAGAAGAAAATATAGGAGGATGTGAGAGGAGGAGACGGGGAGAGGCGGGAGAGCAGGGCGCGTACAGTGGATGGCACGCTGGTGAATTAGTTCTCCCGACTGAGTTTACCCAGAATGCCTCTGAAAAGACTGCTTTATCTAGCTGGGAGGATCTCTCTGAAGCTCAGCAGCACCCCGCGCCCAGGCAGCCAATAATACACAGCAACTAGGCCATATAACATACATTATTCATACACAGGGCCATATAGCTAAAAATCTGCAATGCTGTTTATATCAAAGCCAAATTTAGTTGGTTGATCAGATGTGTCTGTTATCAGCGGGGCAGACTGTGACTGTGTGTGCGTCGGTCTGTTGGAATGCGTGTGCATGTGTGTGTCTGTGTTCGCATCTGTTTCGGTGTGTCTGTGTGTGTGTGTGTGTGTGTGGGTGTGTGGGCGTGTGTTCACTTCATTCTCCGGATGCCGTTGCAGTCTCTCGGGATGCCCGATCGCCGCGGCAGAAAAGATGGTGAAAGTCCAGGAGAAGCACATCCCATGTGACGGCGGACACAAGTCCAACCAGGCGTCAGACCGTGTGCTGAGGTACTTACTCACAGCCCCATCACATGACCATCACTCATCAACAGTGCCTTTAACCGTAGACCCGTGAACCTAACCTCTGCATCAACCTCCCATACGTCATGCACAGAGACAGAGCGTGTGCTCACATCACCCACGTTCTACGTACAGTGTACAGGATGTTTATTCCCGTGGTGGCAGCACCTTTTTGATTTTGCTCTTGGAAACTAAAGTCCCCCTAGTGGTCCAGTAAGGACGTTGCACCGTGCAGTCAGACAGTCAGACCGCTCTCACCGCGTGTGCACAAACACGGTCCCCCTGTCCATGGTTATCTTCCAGGCCAATGTGCTTTGTGAAACAGCTGGAGATCCCACAGTACGGTTACAAAAATAACGTCTCCACCAGCACGCCGCGCTCCAACCTGGCCAAGGAGCTGGAGAAATACTCCAAGACCAGTTTCGACTACGGCCAAGGTTACGACAGTCAGCAGCACGTCTACAGCGGGGGGAAAAGAGGCCTCGTTCCCAAGGCCCACGGACGGGACACCTCGCCTAAGGGATATGACGGTAGGGAATGACCGTCTGTGCTCACACACTTAGACCCTCACACACTTAGACAAACCCTCACACACGTAGACAAACCCTCACACACGTAGAAAAACCCTCACACACAGAGACAAACCCTCACACACGTAGAAAAACCCTCACACACAGACAAACCCTCACACACTTAGACCCTCACACACGTAGACAAACCCTCACACACGTAGACAAACCCTCACACCCTTAGACCCTCACACACGTAGACAAACCCTCACACACTTAGACAAACCCTCACACACTTAGACAAACCCTCACACACTTAGACAAACCCTCACACACATGTAGACAAACCCTCACACACTTAGACAAACCCTCACACACACTTAGACAAACCCTCACACACGTAGAAAAACCCTCACACACGTAGACAAACCCTCACACACAGACAAACCGTCACACACACAGACAAACCCTCACATACGTAGACAAACCCTCACACACGAAGACAAACCCTCACAAACTCAGACAAACCCTCACACTTAGACAAACCCTCACACACTTAGACAAACCCTCACACACACAGACAAACCCTCACATACGTAGACAAACCCTCACACACAGACAAACCCTCACACACGTAGACAAACCCTCACACACGTAGACAAACCCTCACACACAGACAAACCCTCACACACACAGACAAACCCTCACATACGTAGACAAACCCTCACACACGAAGACAAACCCTCACACACTTAGACAAACCCTCACACTTAGACAAACCCTTACACACTTAGACAAACCCTCACACACACAGACAAACCCTCACATACGTAGACAAACCCTCACACACGAAGACAAACCCTCACACACACGTAGACAAACCCTCACACACGTAGACAAACCCTCACACACAGACAAACCCTCACACATGTAGACAAACCCTCACACACGTAGACAAACCCTCACACACGTAGACAAACCCTCACACACTTAGACAAACCCTCACACTTAGACAAACCCTCACACACTTAGACAAACCCTCACACACTTAGACAAACCCTCACACTTAGACAAACCCTCACACACACAGACAAACCCTCACATACGTAGACAAACCCTCACACACGAAGACAAACCCTCACACACACGTAGACAAACCCTCACACACGTAGACAAACCCTCACACACGAAGACAAACCCTCACACACGAAGACAAACCCTCACACACACAGACAAACCCTCACACACGTAGACAAACCCTCAAACACGTAGACAAACCCTCACACACGTAGACAAACCCTCACACGCACATTCTACGCATAAAATAAGACAAAAGAAACATTCAAAATAAACAAATATGGAATAAACCACTAACATCATGGGCACGTCTAAATCCGAAGCAGTATTTTTCTTAGACATGATTTAATTATGCACTACGTAGTTCACGGATGGAACACCCCCCAATCGGGACCGGAGATAAATATAGAACACGGCCATTTTTTTTGGACCTGATGCATTTTTCAAAATGTTATCGCATGCTCTTAGCTTCAGCTCCCCGTAGTGTGCAGAGATGCTTTCAGGGCAGAGTCTTCTGCCTTGCCGCTCGTTCACACGGTCTGCTGTCTGCGAAGCCTCACTGCCAAGCCTCGATATTCTCCGCTCCCATCCCTCCTGCCCGCTCTCTCTGCCTCTAGCTCTCTCCATCTCTGTCTCCCTGTCTCCTCTCTTTCTCCAACCAGGAGCACGTTCATTCGCTCTAACAGCATTGAGCAAAGCGTCCGTTCAAAGACTACTCTGTGGGTGTCAGTGAATATCTACCTACATCTACCTGTGTTTATCCATCCGTTCTACGTCCATCCTTCGTGTATTCCCATTTCACCGTTTCTTTTTCTAACCCCTCCGTTCATTACCGTATATATATTCGTGTTCGTTCTTTTCAAAACACGTGTTTAAATTCTGTCGCTCGAACCGGCGTGCTCCGTCGAACCCGTGTCTGTGGATGTGGCCCCGTCCGTCCGTCCGTCCGTGAGTAAACCGCGCGTTTCCTTCTCTCTCTCTCTTCCCGCGCAGCCAAGCGCTACTGTAAGAGCCCGGCCAGCAGCACGACCAGCAGCTACGCTCCCAGCAGCAGCAGTCTGAGCTGCGGAGGGGGCGGGGGAGGCAGCAGCGCCAGCAGCACCTGCAGCAAGAGCAGCTTCGACTACACCCACGACATGGAGGCCGCCCACATGGCCGCCACGGCCATCCTCAACCTGTCCACCAGGTGCAGGGAGATGCCCCACGGCCTGGGAGGCAAACCCCAGGACCTCCTCTCCCAGGTAGGGAGGGCCCGAGGCCCCCGGAACCTCCGCCCCTCAGTGAGCTCTTGGCTCCGCCTCCTGGGCGTGCGCTCTCCTTCTCTGTCACACCTCTCGCAGCCACCGCTTCTCTTTCATTCGTTCTCTCTGTCGCCCTCTGACTCTGTTTCTCCGTTTTCCTTTTTTCTCTTTCTGCCCTTATGTCTCTTTGTCTTTGTTGCTCTTTTCCCCTTTTTAATTCGTCTCTGCTCTCCGTCTGCGCCCCACTATCTTGCCCGTCCGGTGTATTTATTTCCCCCGTCTATCTTTATTGCTCTCCCTTCTAGCAGACTGCATTTGCATTATATCTCGGTCAGAATGTGGGTATTCGATTCTCTGCCCTGTCAGTTTAATCCAGTGACTGGTGGGCCTCATGCTGTCAGGAGCCACATCCACCAGCCTGGGTGTCAGGTAGAACGTTCTAGACCACTTAGGCTTCTCTGATTTGCTCATCACATAATAATGCGGTCTGCCCTGTTATGATGACGGCGTGGCAGGGAGGCTGAGTGGTCAAGAGCGTTGGGCCAGGAGAGTTGTGCCAGTGAACAAAAGGTGACTTGTTCTAATACCTGACAGACAAGGTGAAGAAACGGTTGTTCGGTCCCTGAGCAAGACAGTTAACCCAAATTGCTTTTTCAGACTGCCAGGATTGGATCGATGAGCGTTTCGTACGCCACTCCCTCCATCTCCCCCGTTCTCCTCGTCTCTCATCCTTTCATTCTCTCTCACCCTCTCCTCTCCTCTCATCCTTTCATTCTCTCACCCTCTCCTCTTCTCTCATCCTTTCCTTCTCTCTCGCCCTCTCCTCTTCTCTCATCCTTTCATTCTCTCACCCTCTCCTCTCATCCTTTCATTCTCTCGCCCTCTTCTCTAATTCTCTCGCCCTCTCCTCATCTCTCATCCTTTCCTTCTCTCTCGCTCCCTCCTCGTCTCTCTTCATTTCATTCTCTCGCCCTCTTCCCTCGCGCCCTCTCCTCGTCTCTCTCTTCATTTCATTCCTTTTCCTCCCTGTGCACGTATCAGAACCCATCTCTCTCTGTGTTTTCTCTCTTCCTGTTTCTCTCCTCGTGAACACGGCCGGTGCGGAGGCTGACCCCTCTCTGAGGACAGGGCCTTGTATTGGTGCAGTCTCTCTCTCTCTCTCTCTCTCTCTCTCTCTCTCTCTCTCTGCGTGTGTGTGTGCGCCCTAGCCACCATCATCATCACCGTCATCATCATCATCCTCAGAGTACCGTGTGTCTATTCCCTCTGCTGTACATTCATCTCTCCACAGTGGGCCAAGGAGGAGGAGTAATTTATCTCTCTCTCTCCCTCACACTCACCGCTTCTCCCCCCCTCTCAAACCCTCTCCCTTATCTTCCGCCTTCCCCGTCTCCTGCATTCTCTTTCTCCTCTCTTTGCCTCCTATAATCTATGTATCGTTCTTCCTTGCACTCTCCTATTTCCCCTCTTTCTTTCATCCGGTTCGCCTCCTTCTCTCCATCTTCTCTCTTTCTCTCTCTCCATCCCCCCCCTCTATCTCTCTCTCTCTCTCTCTCTCTCTCTCTCTGGCAGAGTCCTGATGGGGACGTGGATGACAGCAGCACCCTGGACCTGAGTATGAGTCGGGGACAACCTGGGGGTCCGGAGGGCAGTGACACGGTGCTGACACCCCTGCAGCCCATGTCCCCCCAGCGCCAGGCCCTTCTCAACAGCAGCCGCTGCTACCAGATGAGCGAGGCCAACTGCTGGGACCTCCCCGTGGACTACACCAAAATCAAGCGCATCACAGACGACGATCACAAAGAGGTATGGGGAAGCATCACGGCATTATGGGTAATGTAGTGATCAAGTCGTTTTTTTCTGTTTTTAAGTCAAATGTGTTAAACTGGTCGGTCCTCCAGAAGGGTTTTGTTCCAACGGTCTCTTGCAGTGAAGGCACATTTTAAAGGGGGTTAATCCAGAACATATTCACACCCTGGAAGTGTCCAATATTCCTTAATGAGCCATAGACAACACACGGGTAATGGTGATTTGATTTGGCTCATTTAGGCAATGGGGGACCGTGGTTGTTCGCCGGCATCCCCTGGAAGTCTTTTAGTGACATCTAGTGGACACTGTTGCTACTGCCGGTAGTGCGTACATTTGAATGCTATTTTCTTGATTCCTCACATACTCCCTCATCCTCTCAAAGCACACAGGAGCAGAAGATCTGAGGTTCAGCCCCTTTGAGAAGGAGGAAATGAAAGAGGAGATGAGTAATCAAGGAAATGCATTGACATTCACCCAATTGCTCAGTGAAGCACACAACTGTGGACTCATGGTTCGTGAAATACATTCAGACTTGGCAGCATAATGTTATAAGTGCCCTGATAGCTCATCTATACATGTTGTACATTAAATCTGTAATATTACACACAGTTACCCATCCGCTACACTGACACGTTTCTAGTGTCAGAATAGGATGAATTTGAGGGGGATAAATGCTTAGAGTAATTGGGCTTCCTAATCTAGCATGGTTTTCAAATGATCAGTGGGCTGTAAATGGAGCTTTAGTGGGAGCGGGTTTCTTTGGGAGTATTGCCTGATACCGGGAGAGAGAGAGGATGTGTGAATACGAAAAACACTCATTTGATTCTGCTCACAGATCGTTGGCTACGCCGTGACCAGACGTAGTCTTCCTTTTTCTCATCCCTCCACCAGGCTGATGACCTGGACCCCTTCCAAGACCTCCTGGACGAGCAGCGCTACGGCGGAGACATGGCCGAGGCCAGCCCCAAACACAAGTACGCCTCCTGTAAAGAGAGCAAGAAGGAACTGATCACGTGAGGGCAAATGCAGGCTTCTCTCCGCATGACCATGTCACAACCTTGCGGTGTTTATACCCCGGCGACCTGGTGACCATAGCCCAATCTGTGTGTTGTGTGTTGGTGTGTTAGTCTCTCCAGCTGCCAGTTGGCCGACAAAAGCATCCGCGGTGTGATGGCGACCAACGCGCAAGACCTCAAGTAAGCGCGGCCCCGTTCATCCGACGCTCATCGAACTCTCCGCGTCCGCTAAGATTCCCGGCTGTTTTCTGGGGTCAGTTGATGCGGTCGGGGTTATTTGCCTGTCTCCTCTAGTGACGTTCTCTCTTTTTCCCCCAGGTGTCCCACCCCAGGATGTGACGGGTCTGGACACATTACTGGAAACTACGCCTCTCACAGGAGGTAGCTTACACCCCATCATTATGACATGAACGATGTACTCTATATAGATAAAGATTCTGCATATATTATTATATTATTCTGCATAAATATTCTGCTATATATATATATTTAAACATTTCTGTACACTTGTTCATTGTGTGACTGTTGCGTTGTTACCTAGCCATGTACCACTGCATGAATTGCAGAGGCCACGTTGCTCGTCTTGAAATCGCCTGATAGAAACTTTCCATTCCCTGAAGTGCTTTTGTTGTGATGAATTGACAGTGCACTGATGTTGTATGCATGCTCTTAAGATGGTAGTGAACTGCACAAGACCTTTCCCCTCTAGTCTGTCAGGCTGTCCACGGGCGAAGAAGAGCGGGATCAAGATACTGCACAGCAAAGAAGACAAGGATGACCAGGAGCCAATCAGGTGAGGGTTCGGAATGGTTGGTCCCACCGGTGAAGAGATTACATGGAAATCTTATAATAGTAATGGCTAATAATATATACATTGGAAATTTGAGATACATTTAAAATGTGCACGTCATTAGTATTTTATTATCATTTACACAACCGTTATAACGTTTGGGGTCACTTAGAGACGTGCTTAGTTTCCATGAAATATAAGATATATACTTGTATAGGAAATAATGAAAAATGAATAGAAAATATGGTAATTCACATGGTTAGAGAAATAAATTAGTTAATAAATTAATGAATTATTCCTACCTGATTTTAAACTGTTCAACAGTTGTGTATATACTCTTTCTATATATATATATAAGAAATGTAATAATTATTTATATATACTATGCTCTGCTTGTTTCCTGGAATATATGTCACCTACGCTGTTTTCAACTCTTGCGAGTTTAATACACCTACAGTGTACCACGCCTCGTCTGGCATTCGCTAAAGTAGTGCCATAATGTTAAGTATATAGTCTAAGATTTGCCCCTAATCGTGACATTCACTCATTTCACGGGTCACCTTCCCATCTCTGCACAGCTGTCGCCACCACCTCTATCCCTACAATCATCATTTCCAATGCAATCATAATTAACAATGACCTCCTGTCTGCGGAGGTGAAGCGGCCCGCAGACACACTATGCTGATTTCAATCAGTCCAAATGTCACACTGAAGGACGCACCAGAGTAGAACCCCAGAGGAAAAGTCTACAGCCCCGGGATAATTATCATCAGAGCAGCATATATTTATCTGCTAGTCGTTTGATTATGTGGAGGACAGTCACCGGGGCATGGGCGTGCTCCAGACGAGGACGGGCTTGTTGATGACCTGACCTGTCGTCGTTCATCCTGCCTCTCCTCAGGTGTCCGGTCCCAGGCTGTGATGGACAAGGTCACGTGACGGGGAAGTACGCCTCTCACCGCAGCGCTTCAGGCTGCCCCCTGGCAGCCAAGAGGCAGAAGGACGGCTACGTCAACGGTTCCCAGTTTGCCTGGAAGTCGGGGAAGACGGACGGCATGTCATGTCCGACGCCGGGCTGTGACGGCTCAGGGCATGTCAGTGGGAGCTTCCTGACCCATCGAAGGTGGGTGAACGCTCACTAATTATACGTTTAACAGAGGATCGAATCTACTATGTAAATGATGGATGAAACCAGTGGGGTTGAAATCATGAAGGGGACTGGCCACCCCACAGGGGCTGGATCCTCTCTAGGTTTCTTCCTGAATTCGACTCATCAGGGAGTTTTTCCTAGCCGCTGTGTAACAACTTGTTTGCTTGCCTTGTTGGTGTTTATACGTGCTCCATCGAGTTTCCGGCCGGGTGTTTGTATAAGCATTTTGTGAGAACTCTTGTTGTTAAAAGGGCTTTAAAACATAAATTTGATTGAATGATGTGATTTTATTTGGCGGTTATTTTCACCGGCATTTCCTTCCGCAGTCTCTCCGGGTGTCCTCGTGCCACCTCTGCCATGAAGAAAGCCAGAATGACCGGGGTAGAAATGTTGACAATCAAGCAACGGGCAAGCAAAGGTAATAGCCAGGAACTAATAGTCACAATGGTCCCTGGCTGTGCCACTTGCTGGTTTTCACAACACGTATTAAAGCGTATTAAAGCTTTATTCTGTGCATTTCACGCTTCCCGTGTTCCAGGAATTGAGAATGACGAGGAAATCAAACAGCTGGATGAAGAAATCAAAGATCTAAACGAATCAAACAATCAAGTGGAATCAGACATGATAAAACTTAGGACACAAGTAAGATGAATTCATTATGAAATGGCTGACAATTCATTAGCATTCATTATTTATCGTAGTGCAGCCAAGTTTGAGAAAGCAGTAAAACAGGCTGCCGGAGTGAAGCTAATTTTAAGTGAATATAATTGATTTTGATGGTTCATCCCCTGAAGTAACTGTGATAAGACTGGCGCAATAATGTTTTAACGATCCTGTTAGTAAGATCTCTACAGTTCCTATTAGGGAGTCCCTTAGTTGTCAGAACAAACCTCTGGTGCTTCATCCTATTCAATGATGCTCTCTCCTTTTCCAGATCACCACCATGGAGACTAATTTGAAGTCCATAGAGGAGGAAAACAAAGTAATTGAGCAGCAGAACGACTCTCTACTTCACGAACTCGCCAACCTCAGCCAAACTCTGATCAACAGCTTAGCTAATATCCAGCTGCCTCATATGGTAGGTATCACAACTTATCTAATATCCAGCTGTCTTATATAGTAAGTATCACAGCTAAGCTAACTTCCAGCTGCCTCATATGCTAGGTGGTATCACAGCTTGGCTAATATCCAGCTGCCTCATATGCTAGGTATCACAACTTATCTAATATCCAGCTGCCTCATATGGTAGGTATCACAACTTATCTAATATCCAGCTGTCTCATATAATAAGTATCACAGCTAAGCTAACATCCAGCTGTATCATATGGTAGGTATCACAACTTATCTAATATCCAGCTGCCTCATATGGTAGGTATCACAGCTTAGCTTATATTCAGCTGCCTCATATGGTAGGTATCACAGCTAAGCTAACATCCAGCTGCCTCATATGGTAGGTATCACAACTTAGCTAGTATCCAGCTGCCTCATATGGTAGGTATCACAGCTTAGTTTATATCCAGCTGCCTCATAGGGTAGGTATCACAGCTTAGCTAGTATCCAGCTGCTTCATATGGTAGGTATCACAGCTTAGCTTATATCCAGCTGCCTCATATGGTAGGTATCACAGCTAAGCTAACATCCAGCTGTATCATATGGTAGGTATCACAACTCATCTAATATCCAGCTGCCTCATATGGTAGGTATCACAGCTTAGCTTACATCCAGCTGCCTCATATGGTAGGTATCACAGCTAAGCTAACGTCCAGCTGCCTCATATGGTAGGTCACAGCTTATCTTATATCCAGCTGCCTCATATGGTAGGTATCACAGCTTGGCTAATATCCAGCTTCCTCATATGGTAGGTATCACAGCTTAGCTAATATCCAGCTGTCTCATATGGTAGGTCACAGCTTATCTTATATCCAGCTGCCTCATATGGTAGGTATCACAGCTTAGCTAGTATCCAGCTGCCTCATATGGTAGGTATCACAGCTTAGCTAGTATCCAGCTGCCTCATATGATAGGTATCACAGCTTAGCTAGTATCCAGCTGTCTCATATGGTAGGTATATCACAGCTTAGCTAGTATCCAGCTGCCTCATATGGTAGGTATCACATCTTAGCTAGTATCCAGCTGCCTCATATGGTAGGTATCACAGCTTAGCTAGTATCCAGCTGCCTCATATGGTAGGTATCACAACTTAGCTTATATCCAGCTGCCTCATATGGTAGGTATCACAGCTTAGCTAGTATCCAGCTGCCTCATATGGTAGGTATCACAGCTTAGCTAGTATCCAGCTGTCTCATATGGTAGGTATATCACAGCTTATAGCTAGTATCCAGCTGCCTCATATGGTAGGTATCACAGCTTAGCTAGTATCCAGCTGCCTCATATGCTAGGTATCACAACTTAGCTTATATCCAGCTGCCTCATATGGTAGGTATCACAGCTTAGCTAGTATCCAGCTGCCTCATATGGTAGGGATCACAGCTTAGCTAGTATCCAGCTGCCTCATATGTTAGGTATCACAGCTTATAGCTAGTATCCAGCTGCCTCATATGTTAGGTATCACAGCTTATAGCTAGTATCCAGCTGCCTCATATGTTAGGTATCACAGCTTATAGCTAGTATCCAGCTGCCTCATATGGTAGGTATCACAGCTTAGCTAATATCCAGCTGCCTCATATGGTAGGTGTCACAGCTAAGCCCGCGACCGTTTCTGTCAGACAATCGCTCCACGATGTTACCAACATGAGAATCGAGAGAAGGCGTTAAGGTATCTGGTCCGAAATGGCCGAACACAAGACAACAGACAACACTTGAGATTATATCAATTTATTGTTTCAGAATTTGATGTTGAAACCCAGGGCTACTTGTGGTAAGTGAGTGAAAGTGAATTGAAACCAGACATGATAATTTCACGGTGATGTGACTGCTACGTGCTCGAAGGGTCATTGCACAGTGTTCCTGACGTAAGGGGCGACTCAAAAGTCAAGTTGGGTTTCTTCATCCGCTTCTTTCTGTTTGTCACTTATTTTTCTCAGCAGTTCATGTGTGTCTGTGCTACAAACACCTCCCTTGCAGACTAATGCAAAACAATCAATAATGCAAAAACAACACCCCATCCCCCCCCCTGCTTGGTTTCAGTTGGGGGGGGGATCTCGGCCTTCCCGACGCGTCATGTGCCTGTATTATTTAAATACGTTGTGTATGAAGGACAGAGCTGACTGGATAATGCATGATCTAAATGGCACAGAAGTTGCTTAGTGATAACTGAAATCTCTGCCTCTGAATATGGCTCCCTGTTCTCCAGCCCTTCCTGTGAGCTGATAACATTTTAGTAGGCTTATTAAGCATTCTGCTAGCCTGGAGACATATCTGTTTATGCTATACCTAACTGCTGTAGTCATTGTTATGCTACACATCACAACATGACCACAACTAATAGCAAGATAGCACAAACAGATTTATGACCAGGCTAGAATTTTGCTGAATTTTGTACAGCAGGCTAATAGAATTCTATCTCTATTCTCTTTAACCTCTTCCTGTAGAAACCGATGCCACAGAAAGAGGCCCCAGTTAAACATAGCTGCTGTTTACAGATGCCCCACAGAGTAAGAAATTCCTTTTCATAGCCTAATTATTATCCTTTTCTTCTGCACGATCATCTCCTCCCTTAAGTCTTCCTCCTATACCCGTGAACACTCACAGTTGTCTATACATGTTGCGTTATGCTGCCATCAAATAAATGGTTTGGTTATATTTGGAGACGGTTTGTTTCTATTTACAAGTATTAGAAAAGCACCTTGGCATATTGCGGAGGAGTCAGTGTGGTAAGGTGGAGTAACACTATGAGCCATATTTACACAGTTATAACACAGTTAAAGCCAAACAAGGACATATGTTTAGTTTGCTACTGCAAATTCAGTGTCTGTCCGTCCTGTCTGTCTGTCCTGTCTGTCTTTCTGTCCTATCTGTCCTGTCTGTCTGTCTGTCTGTTCTGTCGGCCCTGTCTGTTTTTCTGTCCTGTCTGTCTGTCTGTCCTGTCTGTCTGTTCTGTCGGCCCTGTCTGTCTTTCTGTCCTGTCTGCCCTATCTGTCCTGTCTGTCTGTTCTGTCGGCCCTGTCTGTCTTTCTGTCCTGTCTGCCCTATCTGTCCTGTCTGTCTGTTCTGTCTGTCCTGTCTGTCCTGTCTGCCCTATCTGTCCTGTCTGTCTGTTCTGTCTGTCCTGTCTGTCCTGTCTGTCTGCCCTGTCTGTTCTGTCTGCCCTGTCTGTTCTATCTGTCCTGTCTGTCTGTCCTGTCTGTCCTGTCTGTCCTGTCTGTCCTGTCTGCCCTGTCTGTCCTGTCTGTCTGTCCTGTCTGTTCTGTCTGCCCTGTTTGCCTGCTCATTTTACAGTGTACCTGTCTGAGAAATGGCTTCAACTCAACGCCCATATCTCGCTACAGACTCATATTACACATTGTATTTTTTTCTGTTTAATGTTATTTTCGTCATGTTTTTTCTCCATAATGCATCATCCATCATGCCTTCTGTAAGTGTCTCAAATCAATTCAGGCGATACGATGGCATGGTTTCGGTTGGACGTACTGAACCGCACATAACATTTAGTCAATAATAGAGTTTTAGAAAATTAATGGATTTTTGTACTTACATTCTGAGAACATTTTAACAACTAACATTATATTGTCCTTATTGACATCTTTTCCCATTACAGGAACCAATGAATGAACAAAACTTTGACACTTATGTGAGTACGTTGACAGACATGTACACCCATCAGGACCAATACCAGAGTCCGGAGAACAAGGCCCTGCTGGAGAACATCAAACAAGCCGTGCAAGGGATCCAAGTGTAGTAACCTGTCGCCCTGCACGCCCTGCACTGTCTGAGGCCAAACAAAATGATTATTAAAGCAAAAAAAAAGTATATAACAGAAAGTCAAAAGGGAAGGGATTCAGATTTTTGTTTTCTGCTGTAAATTACCATAGTATTTCTTTTATTTATTACGCTGTTACGCTCTGAGCTACATGGTGATATATTTTTTTGCCTTGCTTTAAAAACCGTTCATAATGGCAAACGTTTTAATGACCATTCACGTTTTGTACATTTTCATATGACCTATTATAATGTGATGTACTGTTTATAGCTGCTAATGTATGCACATTTAGTGTATATGTGTTTATTAATTGTAAGCCTGTATCATTTGTTATTTTAACGCTTATTGATAAAATGGACAAAACGGAGTGCTAGAGATGGACAGCCAGATAAAGGCAATGTGAAGAGCAATCTTTTTTAGATACGCTTTTCTCAGTGGATGTAATAGATTACAAAAAAGACCTTTGGTGTGAAGATTGTTAAATGGATGTAAATTTATCGATTTTTGTAACAATGTTTGAAAACCTCTTTGTCTTCAGTGGTCTGTGTGGACATAATAATAATGTCTATGTTTAACTAAAGTACGAGAAGAACTCATTTATAAATATGTCAAATTTCAAACATCATGACACGGAAACTAACTGGTGCAACTCCCATCATCTAGAATGGACTATACTTCATTAGTTTAGAAATGAAAAGTATTAGAAATATGTGCTGTTAACTTTTTCCATTTTAAACACAGAGCGGGGTGACCAATGGCTATGAAACATGTAGGAGACAATCTAGTGTTACCAATTTATTTTAATCGTAAATCTTATTCAATAGTTAGTAGACAACTTATCAGCAATATTGGTACAATGATTAAATCACTTGTTTAGATATGGGATGCAATCTATATAGAAAAAAAGTTTGGGTATATGCAATTTCTTATCAATACAATTAGCAGAGCTGATAAAAAAATGTTTTTACTAAATGTAAATGTATTAAGTTTTGTATAAATCTTTTAATACAATAATGTTTTAGGAATTGAACATGGGGCGATCAGTTCCAAATTGAAAGATGGATGAGTTTATCAGTTCCGTTCTCACATGTTCGATTTTGCACAGGGACACCTTTGTTTCCATGTTTTGATGTTTTTATTTCAACTTAAAGAGGTACTTGAAAGTTCAAGTTGATGGCTAGAATTTTTGTAGATAAGTTACCTTTATAATGTCTGACTGATGTGCTGGACTTACAGGGTCAATGTCCCCAAATTTATCATAGTATATTATTGCACTTGTTCAGTAAAAAAAGAAATGTCTTTGCAATCATGCATCAATGTGTCTGAGCCACAACAAATGATATGAGCTATAGATTGCTTTTTGAATCTGTCCAAAAAATTGATATATTGGTTGAAAAAATATGTATTGAAATCTATTATAATAGCAAAGAATGCTAACTAATGGAAGAGAGATTGGTAACAATGGTCCATATTTACAACCGTGTCTATGATTGATAATGATCGGTGATTGATTTCATAAGTACATTGCCATCCCTTTCAATAAGACACCCTCAATACATGTATTCACAGTATTTAAAAACGCCATTATAATTCAACTTGAGTGTCAATGCCAGCCCATTAAGATGTCCCAACCAGCCAACCACAACCAATCTACCCTCACATACAGTAAGCAGTATGTACTCATAACTCACACACTTTCATACACAATGACTTCCCCCGGGCTGAATAACACTGAACATGCCTCTACTAATGGATTGTATGTGTGTTCTTAACACAGTTTATTGTGCACGCACATCGTTGAAGTATGTCACAACGATGTCAGAATGGGTAAACAGAGTGGCGTGCATTTGAACTCACTTTGCGTGTGTGGAGTTCTTCTGAGCCTGGTGTGGAGTTGAGAAGATCTAGAGCAGAGTAAGTCAAGTTCATTTCAGAGAAACCTTAACAGTCAACATGTGGGTGCTATTGACCGAGACATCGTCTAGAACCCCCACTACAAAGCATCCCATTACCACTATAACTACTTCTTGAGGTCCACATTCCACGTGACTCCACATGCCCGCGTCTGGAGCTTTGTGTCTGCAGCTTTTCTGCCAATATAGTAACGCTTTAGATAGACTGACAGCTTGTAACCTACTATTTTTCTTAAGTCAATTATTCTTACTGATACAAAGGAAATTTGAAGCACAAATCTGCTGCGCACCAACAGTCAGTACATATTGTAATATCAAATGTAAAAGGTTATCTGTGATTATTTACATAGAGAACACTGACATGTCACATGCTAGAAAACAGAATCATTTTCATATGGGTATTTGTGAATTCGTCAGTTTATTAACTGCTACAATTACAATTTCTTTCATAATGCTTCGATGGAAGGATTTTATACGACAGTGGTTTCCTTTTCACCTTTCCCCGATGCCCTCTCTCCCTCTTGCTAACTTCCCAAGTTGATTTTTGTACCATAAGGCATGATTTTTGTTGATCTTTAATTTTGCTGTCGAAGATCACAAGTTGCTGTGATATTTAATTTTGAATTGTGAAGTTTGTACAATTTTTATCATGCTGGTGTTGACATCTCTTACTCTGAATAAAACTTGTGTTGCAACACTAATTTGTATTGTTTTCTGTAAGAGATTTTAAGTCAATGGCAAACATGGAATGCTATCCGTACATCAGGATGCATGGTGAAACAGTTTCACTTTTCTCTTCCTTTTTTGTTTCATAATCACTGCGAGACTTCACAGCTAGTGCTGCTCCTTAAAAAATTGCCAAACAATACAATGTTCCTCTCAGTACAGTTTTAAGTTTGCCACTGGAATTTACAATCAATGTTTACATTTTTGCTAGAGCATAGAGAATGAACAATTAGAAAAAATACAGTATAAAATATATTCAGAGAACGCTAAGTTTGAATTTTTTAGGTTGTGCATACATAATATTTTTAATAAATACCATTTACTTCTGTTTTGAATTTTTGTCAACCCTTCAACTCAAGTACGTTTTCTTTCAGCAAAGAAATTTGAGAACTGGATGTGTGGGCAAGGGTTGTTCTGCTGGGAAACTGCCTGTTCCATATGTGTCAGGTGTTGGTAGGCGGAAGGATGGAGCCAGACAACTCACCGGAACAGTTTCACTAATAGTCTCTTTTAATTGACTACGGACCCACCCGTAGGACTGATTATAACCCGAAGGTAAAGTAGACGGTGCGCGGGAGCGCACGAATGCAATAAACACTCCTCACACGGAGTTGTAGAAATGAGAACCGAGCTCACAAAGAGACTCGGCCGTAACAATCAAACACGTAACGTATAACAATTCCACACAAAGACAACCAACACATAGGGAGCTTATATACACCTCTAATGAGGTAATGGACACCAGGTGAGTGATGACGAGACTGAACAAGGTGTGCAGGGAGGCTGAGATTCGGTGATGACTATTAGGCCGGGGAGGACGACCGCCGAATACCGCCCGCAGGTGGAGCTGCCGCTTCCCCTGTAGGAGTCGTGACAATATGCAATTATCTGTAATTATTATATTATTAGTCCGTTTTAATCTATACACTCTTTCATTTCATTCTAGTCCCATTTGACACACCAGTGGTTCTTAAACTCGGGGACGCAACCTCTTGGGGGTCTCCAAAATAATGGGAGGAGTTGCGAAGGGATTTCTGTCTGAATGCCTTAGACAAGTGTTTTTAAAGTTTTTAGTGTTTTTTTAATTATTCAGAAGCCTAGATGCTCAATTGTGTAGTTCCATACTGTTTCTCAGAGAAAAAGAAATGGACCGGATGCTCTGTCTACTTGTAACACACTGTGTTTTATTTTGGTTGTCCCACTGTTTTCCTTCATTTTGAGTTGTCATTATGCACACCAGATATAGTTGAGGTATTTAAGTTTGCTAATTTCTTTGTTACTTAGCTTATCAATATTTCAAGTTACGTTTCGTCAGGTGTCGTGAACTAGGGTGTAGTGGAGTACAGAAAGCTTTTGGTATTTATTCAATTAAAACCATAGACTGTATAAAGATATGGACGTAGTATCCGTGACGTCACCCGTAGGTTTCTGAAGACCGTTTTTGAAGCCTAAAGTGGGCGTAGCCGACCGTCGCCATCTTGGCAGCGCATCACTCACGGATAAACGAAAATAGTCAGAGGCGGTACGTGGATGGAGCTGAGGAGCCTGGATGCTGTTTACTGAGTAATTATAGGCTAATTTCTTACACATATCTTTGAGGACATGTCAAAAAATACTTCCAAATATAGTCAGTGTTAATAAATGTTACGCTATTTATGAAAATGCAGGCATCCGGTAATGCGGGAATCCGCTGGACACACCCTTAATTATGCAGAACTTTAAATATTTATCAACTAAACGGATGAGTTATAAAAAAATTCACCCCCCTCACAGTTGTTATGAAGGGCAAAATTAGCTGTATAGACCAAAGCCAAATAGAGAACCAAAGCCAAATAGAGAACCAGAGAACCGTTTTATCACACAGCACAATGCCACAGATGTCGCAAAGGTTTGAGGGAGCGTGCAATTGGCATACTGACTGCAGGAATGTCCTTCAGAGCTGTTGCTCATGAATGGAATGTTCATTTCTCTACCATAATCCGTCTCCAAAGCTGTCAGAGAATTTGGAAGTACATCCAACCGGCCTCACCCGTTGCGATTGCAATGACAAGTGCAATGCATCGTGAGAAAATAGCCAGTGCACTTAAACAAATCCCCCGCTCGAATGACACCATCTCCAAATGCACTAATGACATAGCTAGCGGCAAAACATTTTGATATTCTTCACAACCTGACGAGCATACTGATGTGTTGAATGCCACACAATTAATGGTGGGAAAACCCATGAGGACATGTCTGCTCTGCGCTGGAACAAGGGTGTACAGGTGATGACATTTTCAACAACCATAACAGTTAGATGGAGGAGGAAAGTCTGTGTTGGGAGAATTGCATTGGCATATCCATGGACGGTGATGGAGCTATGCAGGGAAAAACAAAGGACCGAAAGCAAAAGTTATACTTCATGGATTTCCGCCCCAAGGTTTACCTTTGCTGCACTAATGGCAGCCAACTGGAGAATATGAATGTACGCACTCGGCGTCGGCTAGTGAGTGTGCAGCAGTCTATAAATTCGGATAGCAACTCCAACGGTCGTCCTCATTTTCACTTCAGCCGACTCCAGTGTTTTGCATACCCAACAACCTTTTTCAAGGCTCTCGTTGCCGATGCCGATTGCTGCATGTCATGTCTGGGTTCCCACATGCTAACGATGCGCCCGGCAGCGCTTCTAGTTCCGCCTCCCTGGAGGTACGCCGTCAGCATTGGCTCTACTTCCTGGAGTTCTCCCATCGGGGTGGCACCAGCTCCTTTAGGGCATCAGATTCCGACGCCTCTATGAACGATTTGTCTGAGGGCAACAGTTGTGATGTGGATGCGCGAGTGGGGGATGGACCTGTGGGAGTGGGACTTTTACACCCAATACCAACGGAGTACGTATTCTCTGGCCTTCATTGGAGAGCTACATGGAGCGGTATAAGGTAACTTCTCAGTTTGCTGTGAAGGAGTATTCTCTGGGTGCCTTGATTGTGTCACTCAAGCCTTTGTGGTCTGTGTCGGCCGCTTGATGGCTAACAGATTGGTCACGCAGAAGCATTTGTCCCTCCTGAATGCCCTACTCTCAGACATGGGTCTCTTCAGAGCGGCGGTTGGAAGGAGGAGAGGAAGACTCCCGTCGGACACCTTCAGCTCCGCGACCGCAGCAATTTTTCGTAAGCCTGTTGTTTCTGATTTTGAGCAACGGGCCAGATGACCGGCAGTGGCTGGCAGTTTAGGCCCAGCGTCCTTCGATGGCTGCTACAATGGTGACTCCTGGTATTGCCCCAGTGCCGGCTCCGCAAAAAGAACATTGCTCGATTGGTCCAGAATGTGACCAGAGAAGGGAATGACTAGTAGATGCTGTGAAAGCGGAAGATTAACTTCTCCCTGACACCACGTGAGAGAAGCAATGGATGTTTTTGTGTATTTCATAAAGAATACATGTTCAGCTTACTTCTTCAAAAGAGAGCCTGTTTCCATTAAATCCTTTGACCGTTCTGCCCCCTCTGGCGTTTTGCTGAGTTTGTGTTCTCATGTTCTGAGCCTGCTCCTCCGCTCAGCCTTTTAGCTGTAGTGGATTGGGTTGGCGTGGGTTCTGAAGTAAAACCTGCAAAACGGCCAGTGCCGTGCCTACTTGGCAATTGCGGAAGGTTGCTCGTCACATGATGTCTGGGTCTTAGGTGCACAACCTTGTGATTGCCTCAGCCTCGCTCCCAGTGCCAGAAGTTTTCAGTGCTAGTGGTGCTAGCACTAGCTCCGAGTGCCAGAGGTTTTCAGTGCTAGTGGTGCTAGTCACTGCTCCACCTGTTCCTCCGCTGCTCGGCATGAGACCAATTGGAAACAACGCCGGGACGTCAGAGTCATTGGTAACCAAGGGTAACAGCCGACTCTCTTTAGCCAACTCGCTCTGCACACAGCACATTGACATCAACGCCGGATTGTTAGAGGCACCAGTAACCAAGGGTTACGGCCAGCTCTCCTCAGCCTGCTTGTCAGATGTGCTGCCCATTTGCTAAAACACCGGGTTGCTCAAGCATTAATTTTTCTATACTTATAATTAGCGCTCTCCTTTCGGTCGGCCCAGGTCCTCGGCAGAATAGAGCACTGGTGTTACTGCGGTGGCAATCATGCCTAATTCTTTACTGGCAATATTCTGCACCTCCCAACCTAACCTTTTCAGGGAAAGCCCATCGTGGGCTGTGCCGCCGTCTCATGCATATCTATTCTTCTACTATTAAGGTGTATGCAATTGCAATTTCGGCTCATGAGGGCTTAGCAGAGTGGCCATTTTTTGGACACATGGTTGACCAGGTATAGTGCTTTCTCTTGGGAACTCACCAGCTGAGACCTGTGGTTTGTGTCAGTGTTCCTCAATTGTCTTTAGTGCTCGATGGGCTCTGTGACATCCAGCAATGTCTACAAAGAGCAGCTGTGAGTGCTGGGTGGCTATAGTCTTTTATGATTTTCTGTGCTTTCTTAAGGTTACAACAGCCGATTATACGTTTCGCTGACTTAACCACCCTTTGGAGAGCCTTGCAATTAGAAGCAGAGCAGCTGTTCTACTAGGGCTGCAAAAGAATACTCTAATGATGCACCTGTAGAAGTTAGTGGGAGTTTTTGCAGACATGTCAAACCTCTTGAGTCTCCTCAAGAAGTATAGGTGCTTTTGGGCAGTTTTTACCAGTGCATCTGCTTAACTGGACCACGTGAGGTCATCTTTGAGGAGAACACACCAAGGAATTTGAATTTGGAGACTCCACTTCAGGTCCATCGATATGTATGGCGCTTGTGGGAAAATATAATCATAATTTCTGCATTAATGTGTCATTTCATAATAATCTCTGCATTAACGTGTCATATGTTATAATTATCTCTCTGCAATTAATATGTTATCTGTAAACATCACGTTTTAATAATGTTCTCTCTGTATCACAGAAACTCCAGTTTTGAAAATTCACTAGTGGCACAGGCCAATCTATCTTTACAGAATGTGGTATAATCAATAAATTACTATAAATAGGGCTTATGAACTGACATGTACTGTTTTACAACACACACACACACACATACATAGTCACACACTCACATGCTTAAAACTACTGAAGCCACATTGATAAGCCTGCAAGGCCAGTATGAAATGAAGTTTTTATGGTTAAACTCCTCAAAGGGGGCCCCAATAGATAACAGACCATCATGCTCCTAGAGGGCTGATAAGAACTGTTACAACTGACAATTAAACGTAGTTTGCACACAATGACCATGAACACACTAAGAGTGAGACGAACAACCCAGACCGGTTCTGCGCAAGACTAAAAGCACCCTGGGAGCATCATATAAACTATGTACAAACATGAAATCGGGGCTCACAAGGTGAAAATACTAGACAGCTAACTGGGTCACAGTCTGTGGACGTATTGACACTTTCTGAATCCAGTCTCGAGAAGCGTAATATGCAACTTATGAAATTGTTCAACCTTATCCTCCATTTTGGTATTTGTGATGGACTAATCATGTTTGATTAATTTACACTTATCCTAACACGCTTTCCGTAGTCTTGCAGATGTTGATAGTGAGGTACTAACCTGGCACGATTTTGCTCTGTAAGCAGCCTCAACGGCATGGGTGTCGTCCAAAATCGTAAGGATGACGTTGGAACTGCGTGTGGCCACACACTCCTGCGGGTACATGGTATACAAGAGGGGACTGAGTATGAATGTCTCAGGGGCTTTTGTGCTCAACGTCAGTGCAGAGGTTTCTTTGGTAACCAGATTCACCCGCCTCATTACAATATGCAAAAGAGAGTTAAAGAAAGTAAAAAAGTATGCCCATATAAATGTAATAATAACTATCCTGTGACAATAAGCCATATGTGCTGAATAGACCTAGGCCTTTGGCCCATTAAAGTTCTTGGTGGCTGACACACATAGACCGCATATAGGCTGTGTTTTTTTTTTTGCATGATGTGTTTTGAACAATAAACACATATAATTGTTGTTGCATCAGTGGGTTAGGAAAAGGGGTCGCGAGACTTGACAAATATGTGTTGGCTGTCGCCAAATAAAAAGTGTAATAACCACTGTGATATACCAACAAACCATTTCAAAATGACTCAGTGGGTCTGAAAAAAGTAGTGCGGTGTCCTTTTCTTAGAATCTGCGTTGCTGAATTATCAAATAGATTTCCTGTTCCCAGTGTTCGTTCTGGTTGTCCTGGTTACCAGTTACTAGCTAACTGAAAGAAAGATGTCTGCCACCGAGGACGACACTGAGTTGCGTGATCTTTTGATCCAAAACCTAGAAAATAATGGGGTCTTGAACAAACTAAAGGTACGTACTTAGTAGTTACAAAAAAATAAAATTGATATTTCGAGGATAAAGACATAGCATTTTCGTGAAACGTATAACGTTACCATTTCGCAACGGCTAACTACTGTAATGCTAGCTAGCTGGCCCGGCTAACTTAGCATGACATCTACAGTAATTAGCTAGCCAACTACCGCTAACAGGGGATAACCAAATGCACTGGTGTTGATTTAGGTAGTAAGCTAACTGTTTGCTAACAACTAGACCATAACTGACTCCTGTACATAGGGTAGCCTGTTTACACCGGTTGTTTTGCGGCCCTCTTGCAAATGCTAACGCCACCATTATTTACTCATTTTGTTGCAGGCAGAAATGCGCGCTGCTGTCTTCCTGGCTATGGATGAACAAGATAAACTAGAGGTAACATTGCCCTGTCCTGTGAACATATGCAATCGCTCCTTATGTATTTTTAGATATTGATTATCAGAAAGTATTTGTTTCAATGTCTGGGACATTATTTACATTGCGTAATTTCACCTTCTACTCGTTCTTTAGAATAAAACTCCGCTTGTCAATGAAAACCTGAAGAAATGTCTTAATACAAAGGATGGTAAGGCCAGATTTTATGTTCTGTCATAATTATCTGAAACATTGTTTGCTTATTCTTTATTCACCATATAGCTAATTTCCAAAATGAACACCGCCGTATCCAGTACGTTACATTAGCTTGTTTGTACATAATGAGGCATATTACATTCTTACCTTTGCAGGACGCCTGGTTGCCAGTCTCATCATAGACTTTCTGCAGGTCTTTAACCTGGACTTCACGCTTGCTGTCTTCCAGCCAGAGATAAACTCAGTGAGTGTTTTCTCCCAGGTGGTTGGGGGTTGCTTGGCATATGGTGAGAACATGGGAATTGTCATTCAAGTATTAAACTGTTAGCATGCAATTCATTCTGTGTTTGTGTATATCCTGTCATCAGGTAAACGGCCTGGACAGCCGTGAGCAAGTCTCTCGTGAGCTAGGCATTACAGAGGCCGATAGGAACCAGAACACTCCTCTTCTCCTGGAGCTTGTTAAGAGAGGCAGACACGCAGAGAACACCTCATCCTATTCAGAGGTAAACAGACACCACTGCGCGGGGCTTGCTGTCTTACATACACAGACTCCTATTCTTCCTTTTTTATTACTAAATGGCTGTACTTCACCTCCTTTCATGTTTATCTCCCTCACAATTAAGTGTCCAACCTTTGATTGTAATGGACTGCTTTCTTGCTGTCTTTTTGCTTTACCTTTTCTGGCCTGCTGTTATCTGATGTAAGGGAGACAAATCTACAAACATTCCCAAGGTAGTGAATCATCTCCTCCATATTTCAAAAAAGGTGCTTTTATAATGTACTCATTAAAGGGTCTAAATAGTTATGTACTTTTTGTATCACATAACGTTTTATAAATGCAATTTCTTTGTAGTTAATGAGATTTATTTTACATTTATTTTAATCAAATATTAAAGAGCACAAAATATAGGTAATGTAAAGGTGCCTGAAAACTTTGCAAAAGGCACCGTGTTGTCATCAATATTGTTTAGAAGAAAAACATAGGTATATTATAATAATATATATTTTTTGACAGTATTGCAGCTTTACTTTCACTTTTGTTTTCCATTCAACCACTTTCTGTGGATTTCTTAGAACTATTTTTTATTTCTCTTCTAGTAAGATATTGACTACCTCAGAAAACAAAATAAATGTATTACTTGTCATTGTATAAATGTTTATTTGAATTCATTATTTTGTTACTATTTAGCGGAAATTCCTTAGGCTTTTTTGATGAAAGTAAGCTTTTGTTTTCCTTCACTCCTATTTGTCTTATAAATAGTTGTCTGCTGGTATCCTATTTAAGTTAATTTGTTTTAACTTTTCTAACCATGTCTACTTATGTAGTGATTAACATTTTGTTGGCTAAGCTCACGTGGTAGCAGGTCCTACATTAAGTCAGTAGGGAAGTTGATCTTGGACTTGGTTTCTAAACATGTAACATTATTTGTTAAACAAATATGCACCCTAAAATTGTGATTCTAGGTAGACTAATGACTTGCATATGGTGTAGGGCATCATGTCTTCAGGACATTTTATCAATTAAATATACAAAATGAGACAAACATTATGACAAACTAACACCTAAGAACGACACATGTGAAGATTTGGGTAGCTTTAATATGCGAACAATCAGTGCTTGTAATCAGTTTGATGCAAAAGAAAATTGCAGTATTCAAGACCTTAGCGACATTGACGTGGGCCAAATTGTTATGGCCAGACAACTAGGTCAGAGCATCTCTCTAACTGTAAGACTTGTGGTGTGCTCCTGTTTGTCTTTGGTGAGTACTTACCGTCAGTGTTCCGAGGAACACCAAACCAGCACAAGGTTCACTTTGGCACAAGTCACGGAAATAGTTAGTGATGGTCACAAGAGGAAATGTCACAACACCCTGTGCTTGGCACCCTGCTACGTATGGTGCTGCTTAGATGCAGACCAGTCAGAGTCCCCATGATGACCCATGTCTATTGTCTAAAGTGCCTAGAATGGGCTACTGATCGGCCGAACTGGACCGTGGCACAGTGGAAGAAGGTTGACTGGTCGTATGATGCATGTTTTCTTCATCATGTGGACGATCATGTACATGTGTGCCCTTAACCTGGGAAGCACTGTGGGTATTACACATAGCATACAACACGGCCACAAAGAAAGAAATTACACTAGGTGTTTTGTCAATAGAAACCTTTTTACCTCATCGTTGTTTTTTTGTGGTGAATACTAAATAATACTATCTGGGTCATGAGAGTGCAGCTATGAATGTGAAGCTACCCAGATGATTTAGAGAGAGTATGGTTTCCGCCTACTCTTTGACAAAACATCTTTGTCCTACTTATTTCCAACTTGTGTACTCTGTTGAAATTAGCAGATTTTGCTCATGTGGGTAGCCTATTTATCATTTTCTACTGAGAACACTTTGCCACAAAGATGCACAAAAGAACGGCTGAAACCAAATCCCCAACGCTAGTTTAATCAGATGTTTCTTTTGGTTCGCATGTGTATTTTTTGTTTCGCGAAGTTCACAAGTTCATGCTTGATCTTATCACTCAGTAGTATTTCACTTCAAATTTAAATAGTTTGTCTGATATACATTTCTCTTTTGTAGGAACTGTCCCCTCGGCAAATAGCAAATGCCCGGAAGAAGTTCGACGTTTATGACATGGTGATCATTTTCAATAAAACATATTTTTAAGCTTTATCATAAAGTATTGGTGTGGTAATGTTGGTCACACTTCAAAATGTTTGTCTGTCTTAAAATGTGTTTACAATGTTAGATTGTCTCTCTCGACACCACTCTAACTGTCGTTCAACCTGACTTTTTACAGGACAGAACTGGTGGGATTTGCAAGGAGGATTTGAAAGCCGTGTTTGAAGATCTCTTTCCCAACTTTAACAAGTATGTCCATCTCCTCACTACAGCATAACGAAGCACTGTGTTGGTTCCTTAATTATTATGTCCATCGTAAAACAACGAAGCATGGGGTAATTTAAAAGTG
This sequence comes from Dallia pectoralis, assembly GCA_029465975.1. Taxonomy (NCBI): domain Eukaryota; kingdom Metazoa; phylum Chordata; class Actinopteri; order Esociformes; family Umbridae; genus Dallia; species Dallia pectoralis. The sequence goes on along the minus strand of CM055734.1, from coordinate 15,639,763 downwards.
CTTTGACATTCATGAATAGATAATGTGTTTTTTTGGGCAACCTACCAACTGGAAAACTGCCACAACAGTACAATTCTGTGTGTGTGGATTCAGAGCTCATCCATTTTCCCAAACTGTTTCTGGTTGTGTCCAATCACAGGAACGTGCTGGAGAAGTTTGTCACGGATGAACCTGGTGTGGGAGACAAAGCCTCTAGCAAATGCAAGTCTATAGACTAAAATGAAGAGATATTAGGAGCTAACTCAAAGCTGAGAGAAAAAGGTGTTATCTCCTAATGCTTTCTCTGTTTCTGTAGCTGTTGACTTCCAAGAGTTTCTGGGCTTGTACAAGCGCTTCTTCAGTCAGTGTCGAAGTGTGGTGAGCCACAATAGCATTTTGAATATCCTTTCTAAACACATAATTTTTTTGTTGTTGTTTACTTCATTTGTAAATCAACACCAGGTCACGCTTTTATTTTTTCTAGGTCAGCCATGACTCCAGTGATGTCATCCTCAATCCCAGTCGCTATATTGAGGAGAAGAATTCACTGGTTAGTAAGGTAGGTTGGATTCACACCATAGTTCACTGCATGTGTTTACTGTGGGGTGGCTGTGCTGAAGTTTCCCGTTTGATAGCAGTTTTTGAATTTGTTTTAATAATGTGTTCTCTGTCACAGACACTCCAATACTACAATACTGCTTTTACTTATTTTGGTATTGCAGTATCTTATAAATTCATCCTGTAATAAAAACGAATCCTATCCTGAGTCCTAGCTTCCAATTTGCAGGATGATGTCATAGGATATAAACGAACTCTTTGATAAATGTCATGACCCTTAAAACAAAGTGTTTGAATTTCTTCATGCTTTCTTTGTAAAGGACGAGGAGGTCAGTAGACTGAAGTGCATTTCACTCGCTTTAAACATTGCCCCCGATTAGCCAACATGTTAGCGAGACAGTGGGTGTGTCCGGAGGCTTATAGCTGTGTTCTCATGCACAGATCCCCAGATATAAAGGACGTAATCACAGTGTACACGAGGAGAAGGCTGACTCCAAGGTAAACCGCAAGGCAGGGAAAAGGGTTGTATTCATCCGGCGCCAAAACCAATTAACATTTCCTGTACGAGCGGGACTCGTCCAATAATGCCCGATGTCATCCCTTTGGTTTTGCTTTAATGAACGCCGCCCTCTTACACAACTCATCCAGTGATAGTTCTCGTTTGTAAGGCATGCCAAAGCCCTAGTGTTGGAAGTGAGGGTGGGCCTGCAGTATTTCTGCGCTGCTTAGCAACACAACTAGAGCCCTTGGTGAACTCTGCCTTTAATTGGCATTGACTTAATGTGCTTTATCACCCAACGCTGATTCTAATGGATAACATTAGCAATTATATTTCCATTGTAAATCACTCCACTCGGCTTTATGCATGTGTTCTACTAATTGCTGGACTTTGCTAATGTTTTATGTGCTAGATTAGACTAATGTAGCCAAGAAATTAGCTTGGTCTGTCTTCTAGAGACCCTTTTACCTAAATTCCATTTGTCATATAGCGAGTATTTTAATGTCATTACTCACTATCAGTGTGACTTCTGTCTTACTTTTTACCGCTGACTTAACCCTAGCTAACCCACGCAGATGACTCTTTAACAGTAGTTCTGTGTTATCGTTATTTGAATTGTCCCACATCTACCCGGCAGGGCATTGAGGTCCATCCCAGCAACAGGGAAACGAGCCAGAACTCGGGCTCACTAAAGGGTAAAGGTACGGGTCAGGTGACATCGATGTCCGGCGACGCGCCGCGGGACAACAGCAACGTGATTCTGAATAGCGGTCTGGACCTGGAGATAGATGAGGACCAGGACGAGGGCGACTCGTTCTTTGACGACCCCCTGCCCAAACCTCAGAAAACCTACGGCTGGTGAGGACGCCGGAACGTGTTCCGTAATCATTAAAGTCATGTTTAATAGCAATTTATGTATGTTATTTGCGTTCGCATGCATTACGTTAGACAAGCGATTTCTCAGCGTATCTGAGAACGTTCAAATGAAGGAACCTTGAGTGGGTGTTGTAGCCAGCCACACTCCCCTGGTGACTGTGTAGGGAACTCTGGCTCCGTTGCTTCTTTGCTTACTGTGTGTTCTCTGTCTCCTCGTTAATCTTCCGTTTGGACCTAGTACTATTCCTCTGGCAAAGAGTAATTCAGGGCCCAATCTCTCTGAAAAGAGAGACAGTCAGAAAGAGTAAGTATACTCCTCAGTGTGAACGCTGTGTGTTTCTGCAGTAACTTGTTATATTTGGAAATGCGAGGCCACGTTCATTAGGGCACAATGTATAAAAACATTTTGCGATGGAAAACTGGTGTCTTACCGGACAAGCCCAGGTATATCCTCCCGTTCTCTGTCCATGTGGACCCCAAAGAACAGGACCCTCTTCTATATATTGTAGCAGAACAGAACAGTGTTCTGAACACAGACTTTGAGTTTTTAACGATGTCTGGGTGGTGGTGGTGGTGGTTCCGTCCCACATTGTAACACAGTGCTGTCTGGTGCAGATCTGCTCGGCTTTGCCTGGTCCTGGTTTTTCCCTTTGTGTTTCTCCTCTGTCTGCCCTGCTTTGAAACAAATGTTTTACCCTTCTCTTTGTGTGTGTTTGTGTGTGTGTCTATGTGTCCTTCCTTTACCTCCATTCCCAAGCAGCTTTGCCCGCTCTCTGAGGCACGGGAGCCTCTCAGGGCGCTCCTTTAACCCAATGAGGAGGGGCACTAGCCTCAATGAGTGAGTGTGCATGGTGTTGGTGTATTACTCCGCCATCGATCGGCAGCACACCTTCTGAGTAAAACAGGCGTAAATGGAAATTGTTATTTCGCCAAATTTTTGCCTGCTGTGTATAAACCCAAAATTAACGTTTGTAATGTTAACATAGATATTGAGTGGCTGCAGATCTCACTTTTTTCAGGATCTTTAGTCCCCCAGTACAGAAGGCTTTAGTCTTTTGGGCCAATAAGCGAATCACACCACTATCTACATGCTGCGCTAAAGTTTGTGTTGCAGCGTTTACCGAAACCCTGGCCAGTTAGGATAAAGAGTAAACGATTGGTATTCTTGTGAAACCTGCTTCACCGGATAAGTGAGCGTCTAGCACTCAGCAACGCCTGGGGCCTCATTTATAAACAGGTCGTACGCACAAAAGGAGACATACGCCCGCTCTCTACGTAATAATTGGGATTTCTAACTCTGACCCAGGCATACGCACAGAAACGGGCGAAATACGAAATGCAGACATCGACAGCAGGTGGATGAAACTGTGTGAAACTGCAGACCATTGTGTAAAATAGAAGTATTTCCTGTCGTTAATTATATGAAGAATTCACAAAGTCATTCTTACAATTTAAAGCTTACATAAAGCTTAAATTAAAACAAGATAGTAATATAAATTCAAAGTAAGATATATTTGCAAAAATAACTTTAATTTATTCTGTAATTATATTTGCATGTTATGTAATACATCCTCATAAATAATACGGTGAACAGAACAAAATCACGTATAAAACTGATATTCTTGTCGATGTCTCTGTTCGGCGGAGCGGATAGGTAGATCGATATATAGTCTTTATTGTCCACTGCGGATAGTTTATTTCATAGTATGAATGTCCTCATCAACTACAGAATGATAGTGTTAATTTATATGCCTTTAGTTGGTTTTATTTTTAAATGTGTTTCATCAATGTCTTAACAATTTTGAAAGGTGCAATAAATTCCATTTGTGCAGAACTATTTCCCATTTATAATTAGGTTAATACCGACACCTGTAACCAAATACAATCAAATGGATGGTTATAAAAAGCCATGTCATAACATTGCGGGTGCAAAGGAAAACAAAAAAGCGCAATTTGCAGCAATGTCCGGTTTTCCAAGTGTAATCGGTGCTATTGACTACACTCATGTTGCCATAAGGGCACAGAGTGAGAATGAAAATGCTTTAATTAATCAAGAGCATTTTCATTCGATCAATGTCCAAATAATTTGTGATGCACACATGTTGCTCACTTTTGTAGTGGCTCAGAGGCCTGGGTCAACCCATGACTCATTTATTTTAAGACACAGCGGTGTTGGGCACAAACTCGAGGCTGGTGCTGTGCGTGATTGTTGGCTTTTAGGTATGTTTGATTAATAGACCCATTTCACATTGTTACTGTACTTCAGTATCTAACTCCTTCACTATCCTTGCAGGGGACAGTGGATATCCTCTCAAGCTGTGTTTGCTTACGTCTTTCCTCAACACGTGGCAGACACACTTTCGTGATGAAGCGCTTGACGCTTTTTGGCGTCGACTTTGACATCTGACCACTTTTTATTTCGACCAACGTCCGACTTTTTGACGCTGCTGCATTCACAGCGTCTGTAGCCTTTTGCCACTAAATCGGCTTTTTGGCATTAGTGATGCCCACACTCTGCCCTCCAAACAACATTTCCTTCCCTTTTCACATATCCAACAAGAACTTCTAGGCCTCTTCACATTGAGTAACGTTTCTTTTTCGGTTTTCCTCTGTGTTTGCCATGATGTCTCAAATTAATTTATGGCGTTTCTCAGACTATTTATGGGCAACTATGGGCGTGACATGAAGCTGCTAAAGCTGCGCCCGTTTAGAGTTCATTGTGATTTATTAAGCGAAAATGGCGTTGGACGTGCTCGGTTTTGTAAATCTGAATATTGCTGTGTGTGCGCACAGCCTATGTTTCGTCCGTACGCCACTTCTGACACAAATCCACCACCAAGTTTTATAAATGAGGCCCCAGGTGAGGCAGGTTAGTCAGTCACTGCTACATGCTAAGCTTCCCGCTCATGCTGCAGACATGTTAGCTAATACACCACTAATCCAGCACCGATTGTAGACTCCTGCTTGGTCTCTTGCGGGTGCCCTATAAACGAGAGTGACTTCCACTATTGGACAGTATTATCACCATAAAGGTACTATTTGTACTTCCTGTTCCCATTGTTTTGAACATTATAATTCTGACCTATAACGGGTTTCACGCAGCATTGTTACTTACCGTGAAACTGATATTGTAGTATCACTGGCAACAATGTGTTTTGTCATAAACTAAAGCTCCTAAAATGGTGGGATCCACAACCAAAGCAAACCTTGAGTTTTACACAAACTGGTGTTAATGGTGTCGTAATTTTCCTTTTTCTCTGATTGGATGATATTGGGTGTTGGTCAGTGCATTTTTGTTTGTGTATTTCTGTTTGCGTGTGTGTGTGTGTGTGTGTGTGTGTGTGTGTGTTCCTTCATTCTATGTTCTTGTGTTTCCTGCCTCTCTCTTCTTTTCCCTATCTATATTTCTCTTTCTGTCTTTTCTCCTTCCTTCCTCTCTGTCTGTCTGTTCAGCCTGTCTGTCCTGGGCAGTGACACAGAAAGCGATGGGGACCAGCTCTGTTCTAAATATGATAAACTAAGCCGCTCAGAGCACAGGTGAGCCGCAGGCGTATCCCCCCCCGCGTACTCCTCATTCACCTCTTCCTCTCCAACTGAGGCCTTGCTTCTTCTGTTTGTCGTCCAGGAGAGCGGCCGACACGGGCATGAATGTTAGAAGCAGCCCCGTTGCCTCCCTGTCTGACCCGGCTCCCCAGAGTAGTGCTGTGGGTGTGGGGTCCCACTCAGGACACGCCCAGCGGAACGGTGTGTGTGCGTTTGTGAGATGTACTGTAACAAGAGGCGTTATGGCCCGATTGATGCACTTTACTTCAGGGCTTTCAGGGTTTTTTTCTTTGCTTTTTGAGTAATCTCTAGAATGCCTTTTCCCCAGGGGTGTCCTCCAGAAACCAGGGATTAGAAGACTTTAAGACGATGAATGACAAAACTGGAACTTCAGTGCATGGTATTGTTCAATTCCATATATATTTAACATTTACATTTTGCGCATTTAGCAGACGCTCTTATCCAGAGCGACTTACATAAGTGCAGGCATTACTTATTAACATTAACCTATTACTGAGTTTACAGTGATACTGTATTTATTTCATACGTCTTCCTGATTCCCGATCTAGACGACGACGTGGACTATGACGACGACTTTAACAGGTGATGTAGAGCATTTTCTTACCGGCTATTGTCTAGCTGCCAGTCATTTAGCGGTTGGCTCCATCTGTGCCATGGGAGATATCAATCTAAAGGGTTTCCTCTGCGTGTTTGGTTAACCACCAGCAGCCATCGATCAGATATCTCCAAGAGCGAGCTGAGCATCGGAGAAGAGATCGAGGAGGTTTCCATTGAGGGACCTGATGTTAGCGATAAGGTATGTTGTTACATGAACGGCTTCCTAGCAGATATTTTAGAGGTTTTCAAATTGAAACTATGGGGGAATTACCTTTCATCATATAACTTTTCATAGAACCATTGGTGTTTATGTGTCTCTGTTATTCTATTGTAACTATTGATAATCAGAACATAAAGAAAACATGATTAAGTTATTTATTTATTACCAGATGATTCCAGTGCAAACAGAGTAAAAAAAATATGCTCCTCAGTGTCTGAGTCGACCTCAGAGCAAATCTTTTAGTCTAATGGGTGCATCCCATTCTCTGCTCTAAATGCCACCTGTATCTACAGCTACAATGATAGTTAGTCTTCCTTCTGTTTTATACAAACCATGAATGAACATGAATTTGTGGAAATTATTTATTTTTTACCGTGGCACGAGGCAAACTAATACAGTTAGTTCATGTCTTTGTGTAAGAAAAGTGATGAGTTCAATGCTAAATGCCTTAAGCAGCTGGCATTTATATTGTTCTTGATTGATATCAGCTGTATTGTCTTTGATCGACAGAACGAAATGTCATACGAAATAGTGCACTAGTTACCATAGCCTGACAAAACACAGCAAAGAACTGTGTACTAGTTACCATAGCCTGACAAAACATGTGCTGTCACCTTTTGCGGATGTTCAATGATCTGAGCCTGCACAGGGAGAATTGCTCTGACCTTTCTAGGAGACTAAAAGTGCACACCCTGGTATTGTACCGTACAAAAGTATTAGGCACTTTAAACTCAAACTAAATACATTTGTTTGGGAAGTATGTGTTTGTTATTAAAATAATAGTAATATATATTATACGTATTATGTTTCAAAATTTTGGACATTACTGTACCTGCCTGACTTCACCAGCTCCATCCCGTTACCCTGGCTGGTCAGCAGATTCTAGGGTCAGAGCTTTAGGGGTGCTGAGCCCCCACTGAGCCCCACTGCCACCACCCACCCACTTTTCACACAAAAACAAAAATGTCTATTGAAAAATAACATAAACATTTTAACATTGGTTCAATTTACTCAAAAATCCAGATTTTTTTTAAATCCTTTCAGAGCACCAGCTTATTGTGAGAGTTCACACAACATATTTCTTAATATTAGCTACTGCATGTGGAATTTTACAATTAATATGTTGAAGTTTAGCTGAAAATAAAAATTTACAGTACTCCAAACAGGGATATTGCAATTGGTAAAAAAAACAGGTGATGACTGCGTTTGTGGCGGGTGGTGGGCCGGCCGTCCTGGAGTACCGGTTGTTCTGTAATTCTCTAGATCACACAGGTGGCCAGTCCACCCCTGGTACGCACTACACATGTCCGCACTACACAGGTACGCGGGTTTATTTGCGCTGCTGTTTTTCTTTCACGCTCTAGCAGTTAATAAACAGAACTGCATGCGTCTTGCAGAAGATCATTATAACCAACGTTTCTTCTCTCCGTTTATGACTATGGACGAGTCACCCACCCAGGTCCTGTGCTACTCCACAGCGGCGGCGACACACTGGACTTAAATAGTCCGAAAATAAACACTTATTATAGGTGTACCATGGTGATTCGGGATACTGACTCCAGTACTCACCGATATGGTAAAAGGTGTGTCACAGCTTTGGAGCAACTTAGTTGATTGACAACACTACATAACGGGTTGTCACTCTGCGTGTGTTTCACGCTGGATGCGTGCTGAGCGGTGCAGGTAGAGAGGACACGTAGAAGAGGAGAGGACGACACCATTTGCTAAGCGGGGGTGTTTTCATTTTCATCCTTAACACATACATTTTAAACCACAAACTACGGAGTAGGTTTTGGATATTATTTAACCTAGTCAAAGACGAACAAAAATGTTAGAATAACAACATTTCTTACTCCAAGTTTTAGGGGTGCTGAGGGGCTAGCCTCGCCCTTGCTGGTCAGAATCAGGTTTATTTTCCAAGTCTATTTACACACACTCAATGGTAAATTTTTCAATGGTCCGTTCCCTATAGCGGATGATGCGTTGCAGTCTGTCTTTGTCCTTGACAGTGGCTGCAGCGTACCAGACGGTGATGGAAGAGGTCAGGATGGACGCAATGATGGCTGTGTAGGCATTGATCATCATGGGCGTTGGCAGTTTGTACTTTTTCAGCTGCTGCAGGCAGTACAGTCTCTGTGGAGCTTTCTTAGTGGGAGAAGTGATTTCAGCTCCTACTTCTGGTCCTGGGCGATGGTGTTGCCCAGGAAGTAGAAGGACTGCACTATGTTGATGAGGGAGCCCCACAGGACAATGGAACAAAGGTCAGCCAGGCTTCTCCTAAAGTCCACTCTCATCTCTACTGTCTTTAGAGCATTGAGCTCCAAGTGGTTGAGACTGCATCAATTGCCCCACTGTAGGCGGTCTGGTCCCCATCAGATATGAGAACAATGAGAGTGGTGTCATCTGCAAACTTCAGAAGTTTGACAAAATGGTGACGAGGTGCAGTTGTTGGCGTACAGAGAGAAGAGGGGACAGGACACAACCTTGAGGTGAGCCAGTGCTGATGGTCAGAGGGTCCGGTGTTTCCCCAACCTCACCAGCTGCCCCCTGTTGGACAGGAAGTCTGTGATCCATTTGGATGTCGACAAAGACACTCCCATGGTCGAGAGCTTTTCCTGGAGTGGGGCTGTGATTATGGTGTTGAAAGCAGAACTGAAGTCCACAAACAGGATTTTGGCGTAGTTTCCAGGGGAGTCAGGATTAGTGCTGTGTTGAAAAAAAACGATTCACCGATTCTGAATCGATTTTCATATTAATTTCTAAAGATCGATCCGTAACTCAGAGGATCGATTTAATTATATGCCTACATTTTCCCCGTGAACTTTAACTTGCCGCGTCATTGAATTCACGCATGCGCGTGAGGTGGAAGGACATAAAAACAACGAACATGGCGGTCAGTAACGTTAACCAAGCGGTTGCTTTGAAAACGCCAGAAACGCTCAAAGCTGCGATCTGGAACCATCGCTCTGTCAGTCTAGCTGAAATGTTAACCAAAGCTATGCAGGAGTGGGGGCTGATGAGTAAAGACCCAGCCATAGTCACTGACAACGCGGCGAATATGGTCTGTGCGGTTGAGATTACGGGGCTAACCCACGTCGGCTGCTTGGCGCACATAATCAACCGGCCTCGCAAGCCGGTCTCAAACTGCCCATTGTTGTTGGGAGAGTATGGCACATCGCAAAGTTCTTTCATCGCAGTACAACTGCCACCCGTATCCTCAAAGAAAAGCAGAAGCTACTGCAGCTGAATGCACACAAGCTCAAAATTGATGTGGTGACTCGTTGGAACAGTGCACTAGAAACACTTATCTAAATCTCGAAGATCGGATCGAATCGAATAATGATAATCGATTCAAGATCTTGAGAATCGGAATCGAATCGATTCTTGAAATTTTAATCGAAACCCAGCACTAGTCAGGATGCTGAAGTGGAGAGCCATGGTGATGGTGTTGTACACAGACCTGTTGGCTCTATAAGCAAACGGTGGCGGGTGGACGTGCGACGAAAATATGCACCATATTTCTGTGCTACTTATGGCCCATGTATCTCAGTAGGGAGGCGGAGTCATCAAAGAACTCCTGAAGGTGTGTGGTTGAAATACAGAGTTGAACTCCGTAATTAGGTAAGAGAAGCAGACAGAGTTTCACATTACAGAATGAGACTTTTATTGTACTTGCAATCAGAGAGAATACACCAACACAAGACCAGTGGAGTCTCGGGCGTATTGGTGTGACAAAGTCTTTCCAACTGTTGAGTCTGACAGTCTGTCAGCCGCAGTTTCCTTCCTGTCCTTGGACATGAGCAGAACTGCAATTGTGCATGTTTTATAACAATCACGTTCGTATATATTTCCCCTGGATCTTACATAACAGCTTCTTGTGTGTTCACCATGTGGTTATCTCTTGTGCCGGCCACATGGTTCCTTGTTAACCTTAAATAAATCAACGTGTACCACATCCCATGGAGACAGACTGACGGTACTTTCCATCAAGAACTCAAAACCCTACAAACATCAGTATTGCTATGTAGACACAATAGAAATACACACTCTGTTACATTTCCTGAACATTCCCATGGGTTTCCCTGTCAGGTACAAATGTGTGAAGTGTCGGCCTTCTCTCGTGGTGAACACGTGTCTCTCGGCTCGTGAATTTAATGTTACATTGATGATTTTACTATAATCATCTTAAGCTGGGTCAAACGCATACACTATTTGGTACAACAATAGTGATGCTTTAAATCAGAAAGGGTCCTACGGTCAATCTCATTCCTCTGGGATGGGCTCCGCGGTTGGCGAGGTTTGCTCCAGTGCTTTCTTTTGCGAGCTTTGATGACTGCCTGGGTTGATGTCGTCCTGTGGGCCTTTCATGGGGGTTGGTGAGGCCACTCTCACTCTCCTGTGGACGTTGTACAGAACCTTTGACACATTAGTACAGCATGTTAGCATTGTGTCATTCCCATGGTCAGTTGTGTTCGTTGGTCTTCCTGTGATAATCACACGGTTTGGCCCCGTCTGTTCACACAGCTTAGAGAGTGTAATTTATATAGTTGGTTCTCTCTTTACTGCCCCTCCACTCTGGGGGTGTTGGGGACAGTGCGTTTTTAGATCATGTGGTGGAAATGCTCGATTCCTATATAATACAACTAATAAATGTTACTGTACCGGAATAACATTAAACACTGAATTCAGACTCGAAGTAAGACGGACCAATGTTTTCAAGTCAACACTTAACAAGTTCATTGAAATTAAGATAAATGAGGAAACCTTTTCACAAGCACAGACAGAAACAATGCAATGATCAGTTCAATTTCTAACTAAACTAAAGAACCGCACAATATATGTAGGGCGTAAGGATGGATGGAAGACGGGCGGGTGGAAGACGGGCGGGTGGAAGACGGGCGGGTGGAAGGCAGATGGGTCTCCTCATAACCACAGAATACGGTTGGGTAACCAGGACAGAGTTGGGTCACCATAAGTTAATCAATACTTCTCTTTGTTCCCCAAAACATTTACTCTGTAAAATGCACACACACACACACACACACACACACACACACACATCTCCTACTCATAAAACTTGCTAACAAACATATATTTCCACAACAATCAAAATCTGAGTAACACACACATTTTCTGAATTGCCTCATTCACGAAGTGTGATCTAGTGTCACTGTTTCTTTTCGATTCACAATCTAGGTATAATTTCAGTCAGTAATGCCTTAAAACTGCCCACCCCGCAGCTTTCCCCCTGAGGCCTCGAACCATTTAGAGAACATGTCATCAGACTACTTTGACTTTGAGGGGTTTAACTTCAGAATGTCCATGGTTGCGTGGTCATAAGGGCCATTGGGGGAGGATGATGGGAACTGTTGGTCCCTGTCCTACTTTATATCTTAAACAATTACATTGAGCATATTTCGTAAAGCTTTCTCTGTACCAGAATATTTTCACCACGTCCCCTTTTGACCTTGTGATTTTTACAACACAGCATAAAAGTAAAATAAACATTTACAATTGGCGGGCCCGAGCAAATGGATATTTATGCAGTGGCTTTAGCTGTTGTGTGGTTGTCAGGGGAAATGGCACCTTTGCCTTATGTATGGGCAACAGTTACACATTCCTTGAGTAACAGAACAGCCTCTAACAAGTTGTGAATGGGTCTGTGAATCTGTATACCAGAAGGTGTGATGAACCTGCCACAAAGTACCCAAATCTCAAACGACACCATGAACAGCACCCACTGCATATCTGCTGCCTGTGTGAATTGTAACTCTCTTCCCTATACTTAGTGTTCATGCTCTATTCAGGGCAAATATCTGTGCTGTCTGAGCGTGGGGGAGAGGGTGAGGAAGTGTGACCTTAGCTGACGTCATAATCAGAAACAGCATAGCCCACGTTGTTACGATGCACTACTGAGGACAAGGCTTTCCTAGCAGACTCGTCGATGTACAATACATCATCACTATCAGTTAATGGTTAGTCAGATAGGTCGAGTGCTGCATTGTTAGTTTATGGCAGATTAATTATCATCCGGTTCGCCATCTTCCTCTGTATACACGAGCATGGCTGGATTCAGTACAGGACTTGGCATTATTTAGTGCAGTAAAAGTTATTCATTATGTTAATATAAGAACCGGCTCCTGATAATTGGTTTGTTTTTTGCGTACTAGCTTGACATAGACAACAAAATGAGGAACTCTGGTGTGCTGCCGAGCGTAGAGCGGATTAGGGAGTTGAGTTGGACAAATTGAAAAGTGTCTGTTCAGTTGGCGATTTCCTTGTTTTATTTATTTGTTCGAATAAGTAATAATGATGATAAGTGGACTAGTCGTTCATATATACGCTAGAATATTGCAGTTTACACCTCATCTGGATTCACAGATACTGTCTAGATTAATTACAAATACAAAACAACTCCGGCATTATAAGTACATTCGTAATAATGAATGAGCTTTTACTTTACTAATTAATAAAAAAATCAGCAATTTATAGGTACGATGTGCAAAGGCAACATTTCTCTTTAACATTTGGTCTATGAAAAGCCAACTGAAGTTTTCTATTTTGTCCTCAGGGTTTTGTTCGCACTCTTAAATCTACACTCTTAAATCTACAGTCATTCAATCCATATTCTTCTTTAATTCTTCCACACGGCTCAACCAAAATGTACTAACTAACACCCCCCTGCCTCAGCCACGGCGTTTGAACATCTTGCTTGAATCTATACAAGCTCTTTGTGACAACTGCTAAAAAAACTGTTTTTAAATATTTTCATGAATTGATTGAAGGTCTAATAAAGATGAATATAATGAGGGAACATTTATTCTCGTGTCTCTCATTCTACCTCCCTATCAGATGGACGAGAGGACCCAGGACCTCAGTGTGTCTCAACTCAGCCACGGTCATGGAGCTGACTACATGGAGGAGGTGCCATGACAACGCAATGGTTGTTTCTACTGTGTAAGCTCTTATTTATGATGTGTAAATAGTTTGTGTTCATGGACTGAATAAAATGACTACTGCTGAGGAGTATTTTTATTGTGGTCTTTTTTACTGTCGAAAGATAAATAAATAAATGGTAAATGCTGCGCTTTTATATAGCGCTTTTATCCAAAGCGCTTTACAGATCCTGCGTCACATTCACCCATTCATTCACTCATTCATACACTGACGACCGCGTCTACCATGCAAGGCGACTGCAGGCTCGCCAGGAGCAGCTGGGGTTAGGTGTCTTGCTCATGGACACCTCGACAATTTCCCAGGAGGAACCGGAACCTTCCGATTGATAGTCAACCGACTCAACCCACTGAGCCACTGCCGCCCCAAGATGAGTGAAAATTATCTCTGGGTGAAATGTTTTTAGATATGAATCACGGCATTTGTCACTGTGAAACCACAAAGTGGGAGCTTTCAGTAAAGTGGGTGATTTCAGTAAATAGTGTAATTTACTTTCGGCTTTGGGCTGTCTAGACTTAAATTTCTGATTCTGGGGGAACAACCACTAAAAGTATTTTTATTTAGCAAAAGGTCATGTGAACCAGGGGCTTTTGTTAACAGACTGTCTTAGTCTTCATCCTGTGCAGGAGGTGTAGATGATTTAAATTCGAACACCTTTTATGTATAGTGGCTTGATTCATATAAGAATCCTTTGTGTACTGTGCTTTGCTAGACATCAAGATATTTACCTTCAAAAACAATATTCAGCACGTCAAAACAAAGAGTTGTAATGCAGCAAAATACGTCAAGTTTAAAGATGTCTTACCATAATGTTTTTATTATGTGTGCTTGACAGTGATATGTATAATCTCCATATATATTATTATTATGTGTGGTAGATGATGGTCAAGCTCACATATATATTATTAAAGTTATACCACTTTTTGACCACCCTATCTCCTCCCACAGTTTTTGCACTAGATGGATGAACGGTGTCAGAATGTGCGTACCAAACCCTATTGTGTGTGTGTGTGTGTGCGATGTATCACTGGGTAGATTTCACTCAAACATCTTATCTTTTTATTATCCTTATCTGTTATTATCTATATGGTTATTAAAACTGCAGTGTTCTAGGTAGCTCAGCTACACACATCTTGTCATTGTTCTTATTACTTGCGTATCCTGTACATATGACAATAAACTTGAAACTATCACTGGGCAGATTTGGAGAAGACGTTGCTATTTAAACCCTGTGCTAACTGGATGTTGGCAGTTGAGTACACAGTGGACTACAGGTGGCCGCAAGCACACGTCACAATTTCAGCAGAAGTTGTAACCTCTCTAGTTCCATTTTCGATGTACACACCTTTAAAATGGTTGAACTAAAGGAAGTCATCAAGCATTAATATTTTTTGGTTTATTTGACAATTTAAAATAAGTATTATTTTAAATTGAAGATATTAACACAATGTCCAAAGACTTGTGTTAATATAAAAACTCTTGTTTTCCTTGAGATTCAGAGTTCAGATGGGTTGAGATGTGTGAGTGTCATGTGGTTGGGCAGGTGTGAATGCATTGCCTCACTACTCTGACAACAATTGTTGAGTGAACATTCAAAAAAGGTTTCTTCCTTATTGCTCTGAGAAAACACATACCGTTTAACATACTTCTTTAAACTTGGTGGAAACTTGATAACTCAGAAACTCTGGTAGGTTTATTTTTCATATTTGGGGGTACAAGGAATTTTAGCACAGGTTTTCTCCAGTATGAACATACATTTTTATTTGGTAACCAATAACATTTTGAGATTTATTTAAATGTGGAAGTTACTGTTGTCTATTGTAATCAAATCCGTTGATTAAATGAGCTTCAAAATAATGAATGACACACTCAATGTCCGCATGTCCTCTTGTTTGTACTTTTTAATGATCCTGCTTTTATTGTTGATTAGGTTGTACAAACTTAATTAACCGTTTAATTTGTATTATTTTGAACCTATGTGCAAGCATTACTAGAAGGCAGGCGATCAGGTGTGAACGTTATTATTAAGGACACTTTTTAGCATTATTTTTAGCATTATTTTTAGCATTATTTCAACTGTTATTTTTTCCAACAGTTATTCTTATTACTGTGTGGAGTGGAAATATTCTCGTTGTACACATTGACTCTCCTGGCAGACAGAGAAGAACCCCCGGCAGATATTTAGCAATTTCAGGACACATTTTTCAACTAATGCTTGATATACCTGCCTGGCCGTGACTGATTAATTAAATTTTTTGCAACAATTATTACAAAAGGGTATATACAAATCCTGGATTACATTTTTGTGTATTATGCTTCATGCTGTCATATAACATTATTATTTACTGAGAATTCACAATATTCTTTGACTACTAAATATTCAATATCCACCAAGCTGATTCTGAAAATGTCATCAGAGATGTTTAGACAAATTTCAGCCATTGTTGCCATGTTGGTCTATTTCAGCCAATTTAATTGACTCTGCAGAACTGAGGAATAGTAACAAATGCCACAGGCGGAACAATATTACATTGTGTGATTTGCATATTCAATGCACAAATGTTGTAATTACTAACTTACAATGCATTACCAATTCGGGTTGCTTGCAATAATTTCTAAATTCACAACACAGCCATAAAGTACTGTTTCTCACTACAGTGATTCTGAATCATTTGGTTCTCTTGGGACACATAACCACACTTGCATGCATTTCGAGAAGAAATTGGGTCATTCAAGTGCTATTCATGTTGTACGACCTGGTTATCTTGCAAATTTCCTCTCTGCACTACACCACATGCGAACTTGCTAAACCCGCATTACTCTATTATCTCCATTTTGTTATGCTGTTAATTGTTTAACTTTGAGCAGGTCTTGGCAAAAGTAAAAAATGATTGCAGTTGTAATAATATATCCACGCAGAAGTTAAATGAATGAATGAAAGGCATGATGTTCTCTTGAGTGATCCCAATTTCTATCCGTAGGCCGAGATGGGAAATGCCACTCTCATTGAATATGACTTCGACTACATTGAACCCTGCGCAATGTCCATTCCCCTGGTCGAGAGATTGCTGCGGCTCTACATCCACACCGTCATCTGTATCCTGGGATTTGTTGGCAACATCCTGGTAATCATCACTTACGCCTTCTACAAGAAGGCAAAGTCCATGACGGACGTCTACCTTCTGAACATGTCCATAGCCGACCTGCTTTTCGTGGTGGCCCTGCCCCTGATCATCTACAACGAGTACAACCACTGGAATATGGGCAACGTGGCCTGTAAGATTCTCAGAGGAGTGTACAGCATTAACCTGTACAGTGGCATGCTGCTACTGGCCTGTATCAGCACTGACCGCTACATTGCTATAGTCCTGGCACGGCGGTCCTTTCGGTTCCGCTCCAGAATTCTTCTCTACGGTCGTATTATCTGCACCGCTGTCTGGGTCCTTGCACTGCTCCTGTCCGTCCCCACGGTCATCTACTCTGAGCGCTACGAGCCCTTAAATCAACAGGTCTTTTATTTCGCCAATTTCACGGATCTGGACGACGCGCATAAAAGTTGGGGGTCCGTCCCCACGGTCATCTACTCTGAGCACAACGAGCCCTTCAATCAACAGGACGACGCGGATAGTAGTTGGGTCTGCACTTTACGATTCCCGGACAGTGACACAGCCCGTCAGATGAAGATCCTAGTCCCCAGCACCCAGATGGCAATAGGCTTCTTTCTGCCCCTGTTGGTCATGTCTTTCTGCTACTCCAGCGTCATCATTACCTTGTTACGCGCCAACTTCCAGAAACACAAGGCGGTGCGCGTGGTTCTGGCTGTGGTGGCCGTGTTTATCGCCTGCCACCTGCCCTACAACGTGGCCCTGTTCTACGAGACGGTTTACTTGTTCAAGACCAAACTGTGCTCGGAGGAAACCACTGTCGAAGCGGCCAAGTTGGTGACCGAGACTGTGGCGTACCTGCATTGCTGCCTGAACCCGGTGCTGTACGCCTTCATCGGCGTCAGGTTCAGGAACCACTTCAGGAAGATCATCTCAGACGTGTGGTGCATGGGCAAGAGGGTCTTGAACAACCGACGCATCTCCATGGCCACGTCGGAGTTTAACATGTCCACGCGCAGGACTCTGGACGGGCACTCGTGCGACAACGCTTCGTCTTTCACAATGTGAGGCGACCCTGTGGCAAGGAGTCTAGGATAGTAATTACTAATGTAGTAATTACTAATTGTGCTTAATTAATTTCAATGCCGGAGGAACGATCGACAAACCTTCAGAATGTATTCGAACCCCTTCAGGACGTCCATATTCTGTCGTGTCCTGCACCCTGTTTCTATTGATTATCGTTGAGGTTTCAAATGTATTTGAGGACCACATCTGGCAAATGCCATTGATTGGACATGCTATAAAAAGGCACACAACTGCCCCAGACATCACAGGTCCAACATATCACATGCATTTCAGAGCAAAAGAACAAAGCTATAGCTATGGCCAAGGAACTCTCTTTACATCTAAGAAATGTGATTGCCTTGGTATGGGGAAGGTAATGAAATGACTGATAAAGCTTTACAAATTCCCTGGTCACATTATTAAGTTAAACATTTTGGAAAACATCTCCTACGGTCACTCAGACGAAGCTAAAGATGCAGGGTCTCAAAGACTGGTCAGGATTGAGAGGGATGAATGGAGCAAAACCGTAAAACCCCAATTCTGTGAATCTTCCTCCGTCCAGCCAAAGTCGGAACTCCAACGAACATCTGTTCAGCTCAAGAGGAGCTTGTAGTATCAAACTCAAGAAGACTGGAAGCACAAAGTGCTAACAAAGTTACTTTTACAAAGCATTGATTAAAAGGACTGAATACTTCTTCAGCTCTATATAAGGACTTCTTATTTGTCATTATAGGGCAAAACAACATATTGTAGAAAACTGAAAGGGTCTAAATACTTTCTGAAGGTAATGTTGGGAACTTTTCAGCTATATTTTAAAACACCTTCAAAGGGTGTTTTAGTTAATGCTTTTTTAGTCATTTGGTTCTTTTTATTCTTTAATCCTTATTGTTTGTTTATATCTTTCTTGTATTCATTAGAACAATACACGGTTGAGACAATGATGAAGGTTCACTGCACCACCAATGCAGGCAATAAAGTTACTTTATCCCCTGTTTTCTAAGATAATAAATAGTTATAACATTCTTATGCATACGTTCTTAATTGGATGTAGCATCCGCAGATATCCCCTTTAAAATACCAGCTGACATAAGATTTTGAGTGCAAACAATACTGTCACATAGGGGTTCAGCCATGCAATTGAATTACTGAATTACACTGTTTTGAAGTACAGCGCTGTACTGTCTTTGCCCAGTAGATGGCGAGATTGACACTTGGAGATTGACATCATATCCAACATGACCATAATAAAGTGTTATAAAAAGAGATCTCTAGAATATATGTGTAAAATAAGTTATTCATAGGACTGACCAACACATTTTCACAGATTAAAGTAATTATATAAACCAAGTTTTGTGATGCTCACTTTTGTCACATATGCATGATAAAACATGATACAAATAGCTTTTCAAATATGTAATGGAATCTGTGCCGGGAAATTTTTTGAAAACTAAAGCATGGATTGCCATCATATCTTGTACATGAAGTCATTAAAGGGCAAGGCCTCATAACCGTTCTGTTCATCTTAAAGTACATTTCTTATATTGCAGCTATTACAGTCAAGGGTGCCTGTGGTGCATATCCTACACAAAGGGTTTCTGGACAGTTTACGTGTTTATATCACTGCAATATCAAAACGGCAAATGCATGAGAGGTCAGCTACGTCTAAGAGAGATATCATCAGGTATTGGTATGTTTATGCAACAAATAATTGTAGCATTTTTCTAACAGGGAAATCAAGAAAACCAAGATCCTTTTATTACTGAAAGACACTGTAAAAAAGACAGTAGATAAAAAGACACAACTGTACACAAGGATTTGCAGCAGACACGTTCAGAAATGCATTTACAATTAAAAGTGAAAAGCTCTTGTATGAGACATTTGACCGGAATCTTAGGCACCAATGTATCTAACTTCAGCATACTCTGAAAGTCATTCCATGAATATGTGCCATGAAAGCAGATATACCTAGCTCAAGTCAATTATTATAATAATAATTATATATGTTGAGTAATAGCTGTCTTGTGCGTGTGTTTGATATCAAGAAATTGTTGAACAGAACAGGTTCAGTAACAGGACGGTCCAGGGGAGTCATTTCTTTTTAGATCATCCTACCCAAGGGAATATAACATACTTGTTTTATCCACAGCTGAATTTGATGTAAAGGTGTAAGTATTTTAAAATAGATAAACAAAGAGCAGTAACAACACAATTATTTAGGAACAGAAATGTATTTTCAGTAATTTATATGATCTTGTTCTCGTAAACACAATAGGTTGTAAAAACCTTCATGTCAGCCTTTGTATGACCAAGTGTATTTTAAACGGTTTAACGGTTTATTGGTCAACATGTTGCGCTACCAACAGCTAGTCACACCGCATTCCAAGCCAATTGGGGGTGTGAGACGTTTTGGACTAAAACCTCCCCCTCAATTCCCATGACATTGAGTCGTTCAGCTTTCAATAGCAACGTAGCTAAAATTCACCCACCAAACAAGTTATACCACAAATCTAGTCGGTGCCTTATGGTCGACACTCAACAGGCAGAGGCTTTAAGAACAGAATCCAACCTTAATCTACTCTATGAATTCAGGGAACTATAAAGAGCAAATGGTGTCATCAGGACAAAGAAGTGTCGCTCCCACCATTCTGCTGGCCGGGTTAATTCAACCACACTGAATGCTATTAGTGCTGTTTGTCAGGTTTTATCTATAGGACATAATAAAATACAGCCACTAACATCTACAAAAACAATTAGTCTGTATCCAATTCATTCAGTAACTGTTTCTGTTGTGTTGAGCGCCCAGTCCGAGTCCGTTGTTTGTTTGCTATAAAACATTATCATTTGGAATACTGTCATGGTTGAGCTCTTCAAATGAACAGAAAGAAAGTGATCCATGTCAATGCTTAACACATTCTGCTTAGGAAATAAGCTGCAGTGTGTTTGGAGACTTTCAATATTGGATTGCATGTTCCCAACATGAGGACGATATGAGACACGCCATCAACACAATACCATAGTGTTTGCCAGTGGTGTGCGGTTGCTTAGCGGATGTACAGATGCCTTCCTGCACGTGTGTCTGGTTTGCAGGTGTGCAAGCGTTGCAGTCAAACCACAGACAGAAAAAAACAGTCGGCAAGCTTCAGACGGAACCTACCAACATCGTAACTCACAAGCTTACGAGTATTTAATTATTGTCAGCTTTTTGTCATTCATTCAACAGTAGAACGAATGAATGAATGACAAAAAGCTGACAATAATTAAATACTCGTAAGCTTGTGAGTTACGAGTATTTAATTATTGTCAGCTTTTTGTCATTCATTCATTTTGTCATTCATTCAACAGTAGAACTGTGTTTGTCCACACACCATTTCTCACAGACATGCAGCATTTTCATTCATATATCTGTAGACCCAACAACTTGCTCATTCATATATCTGTAGACCCAACAACATGCTCATTCATATATCTGTAGACCCAACAACATGCTCATTCATATATCTGTAGACCCAACAACATGCTCATTCATATAGACCCAATAACATGCTCATTCATATATATGTAGACCCAACAACATGCTCATTCATATATCTGTAGACCCAACAACATGCTCATTCATATATCTGTAGACCCAACAACATGCTCATTCATATACCTGTAGACCCAACAACATGCTCATTCATATATCTGTAGACCCAACAACATGCTCATTCATATATCTGTAGACCCAACAACATGCTCATTCATATAGACCCAATAACATGCTTATTCATATACCTGTAGACCCAACAACATGCTCATTCATATATCTGTAGACCCAACAACATGCTCATTCATATATCTGTAGACCCAACAACATGCTCATTCATATATCTGTAGACCCAACAACATGCTCATTCATATATCTGTAGACCCAACAACATGCTCATTCATATAGACCCAATAACATGCTTATTCATATACCTGTAGACCCAACAACATGCTCATTCATATACATGTATTGTAGACACAACAGCAAGCTGGATATACAAAACTCTGAGAGACGTCTGCAGTGGGATATTTGTCATGAAGGCAGATGGACATTTTAAAATGTTAATCCATCCATAAATGCAAACATCACCTTAATGTAAATAATCAAAGATAGTAAAGGGGAAAAATGTTTTTATTGCGTCAAGAAACAGAAAACACATTGGTGATACATACAATCATAATAGTAGTGGAAATATGCCTCAGTAATATTATTGACTTGTCTTGTACTCATATTTGTGGAAAATGCAGAAATTTGAGAAATATTGCTTCCAAATGCATTTTATCAGAGAATGATGTCCAATATAAAGTTCAACCTCCTACTATTGGGCTGGATGTGTAATGTGTTGTTTATATGATATTGGGCTGGATGTGTAATGTGTTGTTTATATGATATTGGGCTGGATGTGTAATGTGTTGTTTATATGACATTGGGCTGGATGTGTAATGTGTTGTTTATATGATATTGGGCTGGATGTGTAATATGTTGTTTATATGATATTGGGCTGGATGTGTAATGTGTTGTTTATATGACATTGGGCTGGATGTGTAATGTGTTGTTTATATGACATTGGGCTGGATGTGTAATGTGTTGTTTATATGACATTGGGCTGGATGTGTAATGTGTTGTTTATATGATATTGGGCTGGATGTGTAATGTGTTGTTTATATGATATTGGGCTGGATGTGTAATGTGTTGTTTATATGACATTGGGCTGGATGTGTAATGTGTTGTTTATATGATATTGGGCTGGATGTGTTATATGTTGTTTATATGATATTGGGCTGGATGTGTAATGTGTTGTTTATATGACATTGGGCTGGATGTGTAATGTGTTGTTTATATGATATTGGGCTGGATGTGTAATGTGTTGTTTATATGACATTGGGCTGGATGTGTAATGTGTTGTTTATATGACATTGGGCTGGATGTGTAATGTGTTGTTTATATGATATTGGGCTGGATGTGTAATATGTTGTTTATATGATATTGGGCTGGATGTGTAATGTGTTGTTTATATGATATTGGGCTGGATGTGTAATATGTTGTTTATATGAGAATAACTAGCCTAGCTCTGAATCCCTTTTTGCTTAAAAGAGGCACTTTTATAACAGTGGCCAAACATTACTTGCAGGTCTTTCTGTTACTGATTGAATTTGGGACACTCCCATTCCAACACATAACATTTAAAACTCTGACATTAACACATATTTTGAAAGGACAGGTATTTCACCCATTGTATGAAATGACATACCATATTTCATACAAATCTGTAAACACTGGTGTGAAGTTACTTAAGAACCTCACCTCGCCCTGAGCAATAGGTGTGGTAGAGCAGCTACATTTTCAAATGTGCACTCATCACTGTATAGGACAACATACATCAGGGTGACTTCACAGGTCTTTGAATGTCATATTCTTTGAACAGGATCTTCTACGTGTATGACCGAGACTATGAACAGAACATGTCAGGCTATGTATGTCCACATGGTAAGCTGTTGTGACAGGTCATAGGGCAAAACCCATCAACATGTGGGCCAACTGAGACTTGGCAACAGTTCATTGGCCTTAAAATGTGTGTGTGTGTGTGTGTGTGTGTGTAAATGCAAAATTGCATTTTCATTCACTGGCAGAGAGGATCATATTGTCATCTAACAGCAAGCCCTTTCCCCGAGGCGTGAACAAATACCCTTTCTCTGTCCTTACTGGCTGGACTGGGTGGCAAAGCAAAGCATATATGGTGCCAAGCACTGCCTGTGCTGTCACCAGTGTCGGCCCTGTTCCAAGGCACAACAGAAGGAAGCTGTCCTGATACACCAGGAATCCCAACAGGGAATTTCACAATCTGCTGTTGAGTACATTTGTTTAACAATCTGATGTCCGTTGGTGCATTGACTCAGACCTATTGCACAGTGAAAGGGAAAGAAAACACAAGTCGTACTGCCAAAAAAATACTAATATGTTCATGTTTAGTGCCTAACGGACATTTTCACCCAGTGATGGTCGGCTGAACAATGAGCCTGTCCTCCAGCAGTTAGGTCTCTGTATCGGTTTCACCTTTAATAACACAGGGCTTTATGGGCTGCTATACACTTGCCAACATGGGAAACAATCAATAAATACTCAAGCCACCGTCGAATACTAGATTGTCACCACTCAAAGTGGAATGTGGTTTTACAATGAAATCAGGTATTTTGTTTTGCAAATGGTTCCCCACAATTTGGAGAGTTCATTTGGAGAGTGCATAACATCCTATCTTGTGGTCATAACAGCTGATGACGAAAGAAAAAAACATTTGATTTTTCAAATCCCTTTTGTTTGTTTTTCCCCCACCTTGGAAACAAGGTACATTCTATTTTAAGAGCACTAACATTTTCATATTAATCTAAAAGTTCATTTTTCAGAGAAGCTATCTTTATAAATCATGCTGTTTTTTTTTACATTGAGCTACATATGCTTGAGAGTTGTTTCGGCATTACAGGAAAATGTCTGCCTGAACACATCCCATATAGGCCTACATGGTACATGGTTTCTGCAGAGCTGTTTACGTGCACAGCCAAACACACCTTTAGAGAAGCCCCTTAGTTAGAGTTACAAATACTGGATATGTTAAGCCATTATTATATTAGTCATTCAAAATGATTACGTGAAATTGTCTTCATCGTGCTCGTTTTGTCTCCACAGTCAGTATATCTCCAAGGAAAGGCCATTACTGTACTTTGTTCTCAGACTGTCTATAGGGCAGAGTCAGGACAAATGGAACAAGGGCCCCTTTCGTATCTACAGGTGCTTTAAGTGCCTTTGCCTCTGGCAAAAACTGTTCATTCTCCTCCTCCACTACAAACTGTAATATGGTGGACTTGTTCACACAGTAGATGGCGTTTCCAATGACAGCACAGCGAAATGGCATGGGGTTGGTCTGTTCCAGGGAAGCGCTTTCCTGCCATACTTTCACCACCGTGTTGTATTTGAACACACTGACGCCGTGCGCACGGCTGACGTCAAATCTGTACACGAAGTTTTTGACCGCGACCATGTCAGTGGACTTTTTTCTGCTGTTGTTGAACGGGCATTCCTCCCACTCGTCTCGTCGGCTGTCGTATCTTAACAGACGGTAAAAGAGGGAGCCCCCGGACACGAACAGCTCTCCGTTACAGGCGGTCGCTTCGTGCGCCACCGCAAACGCCCCCCTGGGTAGCGGCGCCACCGCGCTCCATCGATCCACCCGGGGGTCGTATTTCTCCACCGTGAACAGGCACTCCCCTCCGATTGCGAACAGACAGCCATCCATGGACACAAGCTTGAGTTGGGCGCGACCCTGGGTGAGCGGTCTGATGTCGCTCCAGCTGTCAGTAACAGGACAGTAGCAGAACACCTTGTCCGATGCCGTCCTTTTGTCCCCCTGCCCCTGGATCCCACCTGCCACGAACAGGTAATTGTACATGGTGCATATCCCAGAGCCCTTTGTGTTAATCTCATCCGGCATCTTTGTGAGCACTTTCCACTCCCTTGTCTGCTCGTTGTAATAGTAGATGACGTGATTGTCCTGCAGGGAGATCATGGAGAGAGGACTTGGAGGTCTGCTCCCCACCCCGTCGTACACCTCGTTGATCTCAGCCACCATCAACGCCCTCTTTCCCTCACCCCTCCTGGTCAGGATCAGCTCTCTCTCCCCTCCGGTCAGACGCCCGTACACGGTGGGATCCCGTAGGATTTGCAGGAAATTGTCACTCATGTACTTGTAGGCTTGATCCTTGAGCTCGTCCAGACGTCGCCGCTTGGCCATAGTCAAAACCTCATAGCAGTTTTTCGAAGTAATTTCCTCCGACATCTTATCCACGGCAGCTGGGATCGCGTTAGCGATGTGTAGTATTTTGTCCCCTGTGATCACATCTGCCATGTCGTCCTTACTAATCTGCATCCGGGATGAGTACATAGTCCACCAATGTTGTCAGTGTCTTAAAGCTCATCCCCTTCACCGGTAACTCGTCTCATCGCCGCGCCTTGAAATATTCATTTTTTTCTCAGCCAACACGCTTTATGCGCATCAAGTTACTCCCCGGACACTTCGATCACTAAATCGGTCTTCTCTTCGGACATGCACATGCCGTTTTCACATCCCCATCTTCCCTGCCCAGATCGGAGGAGGGCTGGGCTCTCCTTTGTGGCGAGTGGTTTGCTTTTAACTCGCACGCCCGTCTGTCCCGCACTACTACCTGGCTGTGCGCGTTCACGTGCTTACTGCGTTTCAGGGATACAATTGGTGACGTCTGCAGGCGCGCGTCCGTTCTCCCCCACCGCAGTGCACTCTATAGACCAGTGTGGCTTTGTGTTCATACGGGACATTCATATTCACCGGGGACCCATGCGTTTGATCCCCACTTGGATTTACTACACCGTTCCCTCGTTTGCTACAGTTAACAAATCGACATTCAATCACCTCGTTCTCCATTTAAACAAGTTGCCAATTAGTCTTCGTAATAGGCCTATACCCACTATTTGATTTTCACATGGATCTTTAATCTCGGGGATATTTCCGCAAGGATATATTCTGTCAGCATATGTTCTATTGTCAGCTTGTTACTTCTTTTGACAGGCAGTGTGGGAGTCAGCATTTCATAGCACAGGCTTGAAGACAGATTTGGAATTAGACGCACTGTGCGCTCTCAGTTGAAACGTTCGGGTTTAATAAATTCGACTAGTTGTTAGTACTTCGTATAATCCAGAAAAGTCAAAATACTGCAATAGGTGGAAGAATTGTTTTGATTGCAGTACGACAGATTTTGAATTGTTGCGTCTTCAATGAATCGATCGTGTTTTGAATCCTTTTTTATTTAATCAATAACAAACTCAATTTCCCTTGAATCAATCGTGCAGGTAGATGTATAGATAACAAGGGATTAATGAGGATTATTTTGTCAATTTTCCCGACAGTGTTCAACAGGTGTTGCTGTGTCATCTGTGGAGGGGAAGGAATACTCGCGTCAACACCAACACTTAACTCACCCTCTTCTAAACCAAATCCATATGAATTGTTGGTTAACTATAGGTTTTTGCGTATCAATGTGCAATTAAAAAGTAGTTTTGATATACTTTATGTTTTGTTATAAGTCTGGGTGGTGGGAATACAGAAAACTCTCAGATGCTCTTTTGAGATATAAATCCCATATTGTAATACTATCTCTGTGTTGTCATCACTCACATTGCAGATGACGATGTTAATTTCAATCCATACAATAAAAGCTTTATTTTCTTCAAACAGTACAAAAATCTTCCACTTTCGGGATACAAACTTGAATACTTACTCGTCAGTCATTTCCAGCAGCTTCTCGTTATCCCATCTTGGCTGTTGCAGCTCATAAATGCTTTGCAGATGGGTAGATATTTAAAGCCAGTCGGATCCACACTCGAAACCGTTATTTTCTCTTCAAATGTTTCAGCAGTATTTAGACAAATGCCATCCTCCACCAGGAATCGGTTGCAACTTTACCTCAAAAGGTACTTCTAAAAAACGGTTAAAACATAAAAACGGTTGTTAATTGAATATTTACCTTTCTCCCAACGTCATTTTGTCAGAATGAATGTGATGGAGCAGTAGGCTGTTCACAAAACCCTCATGTGTTAACCCTTCACAGAAGTGTGGTCAAAATGCTTTAAACTAAAGCTTACCTTCAATATATCTGTGACAGATTTTTATTTTACATCATTGCATCATTGTGCTACTATCCGTTTACAAAAGCCGTTTAGGAATGTAGCCTATATGGAAAACGAATCTATAGGACTTGGGATTCTGTATAACAGGCCATAAAGGGTGCCCCTATATTCTGCAACACCACTTCCAGCGACTGGTTTCTAAACCAGGGACCAAAATATGTAAGATGCCCCACCATTTATGTTCGTGTAATTCATCCATTAAGTGTTTCTAGCGAAAGGGTTACAATAACGTCCAGGTGTTAAAATTGGCAACCTTCCCCTTTAAGAAAGAAATGTCTACAGGCAGTAGCTCTCTAAGGTAATAGTTAAAGGTCACACTGCTGGCTTCCTATGGGTATGAAACCTTTGAAAATAAAGACTGACACGGGGCTTTATTCACTGGTAGAGATTGCATAAGAGATAGGAAAGCAATTTAATATCGAGCTGACACAGCTTTTAGTGTGAATGCAGTTTCTGAATGTGCATAATTTCCTTGAAATGGAAAAATGCCACATAGTGAGACTAAAATGTTAAGCCACTGCATCATTACTCCACATGGTCACAGTTTATTTGAAGACAATGTTGTGGGAATGGATAGCTTCACAAAAATGTCAAAATCAAATTCACAGGTTGCACAAATCCAGGTGATCTAAATTCATATACAGAGCATAAGGTGGAATAAGGGAATTCACCGAAAATAGGTTTTCAATACAATGAATCAGGCTGCATTCTCATCGCTGTGATTATAAGAAGTAGAACAACCAGCCAAGACTCATTAAATAGTATTAATAGAGCCTTTATTTTCATCTGGCTCATGACCTGGAGATAACTGCATGGGAATGATCTCCCCACAGCACAGTGCGTTAGAACTGGCTGTAAGCACCGGGAATTAGAAGGTCATTCTAATTAGCTCGGGAACAATGGGGACGACTGCCCAGCATGGGGCTGCAGGACTTCCTTCTCTAAGGGGCGTCACCAAGTGTATTTTTATTTATTTATTTCACACACACACACACACACACACACACACACACACACACACACACACACACACACACACACACACACACACACACACACACACACACACACACACACACACACACACACACACACACACACACACACACCTCATCATCATTGTAAGGACAAAAATTACAATAGTCATGAGGGTTATTGTGTGAAAAGGGAAACCCTGAAGCTAATAAAAGCTATTTAGAAGGGGGGCCCATTTACAACATCACACATATAACATTAATAAACACAAATGAAATCTAAGTACCACAAGACACAAACACTACAAACAGACAGACAAACAGACGATCCCAGTACACGTATAACATTTCTCAAGCATGTATATGCTGAAAGCAAATTTTCCTTCAGATTTCCTTCAGATTTTTCTTGAAAGCGGCGTACTACCCTAACAAATACTGCAGGGGAAGGAGGAGGTCGAACATGTCTGACAGGTAAAAAAACATAACTATAATTAACTACAAAATTAAGTTAAACCCCGAATCTAAATTAAACTGTAACTCATAATGCATACTGTACCTGAGTTCTCTGTGGTAGAGACCAGTCTAAAGCTGTCTGTGTCTAGTCGGCTGCAACCGATAGTGTCTAGTCGGCTGCAACCGATAATATAAGCCAGGGATGTGATAGTTCCCAGTCTGGACCGTCACTGTGTTTTGTGCAAGATTAAAGAAAGTTAATTGTAATCTCTGTTTGAAGCTTGTCCCTGTGTATTTTTAGTCTCTTTGTCTGTATCTGCATTTTTCTTATCTGACATGAACTATAAAAAATGAAATCAAGAAAAAATACATCAGAAGCGAGCTAGCATGATTAAATTTATTCAATCATTACATAGTCTTATTCCCAGTCTTGTAGATCATTAAACAGTAGGCGTATTTTCAAAATTAGGCCTTTATCAGTCTTCCAGAGCACACATCATCCTTTGAGAGCACACAACAGACAGCAGCGTGAATTAACACACGCTCCAGTCCCCAACAGATGGCTGATATCCAATGTAAGCATGAAGAACAAACATGTGTACTGGATATGTAAGCATATACAGTATAGTGACCAAATATATTTTCAGCAGCATTCTTATTTTGTGTGTAAGAGCTTCACAGAAAAGTTTATTACACAATATGGCCCCAAAAATGTGGACACCCAACTGCATGACCTGGTTGGACATCCCATTCCAGAACCATGGATCGTTAAAATAGAGCTGCCCCCGCCCATTCAGGCTTTAGTTAAAATAATTATCGCAACATGAGCTTTAGTTTAACCTCTTCTTGACAGGGCCCATGACCTCTATTTCCGCATACAATGACCCACCCCAATCTAAATGGATATTGCTCTGGAACAGAACAATATAGGAATATTTGGTAAAGGGTATTTAAAAGAAAACAGTCTGAATTTAGTGGAAATGTTCAATTAATTAAGGATAATGTAACACACAATATCTGGCATGAGCTAAAACTAAAAAAAAAAATATGTTTTTTGTTTTTTTATGTTTAAGTGATTTTGAAAATGTATATCTCAGACTCTCAGACTATGAATGTCTAGGTCTCAGCTTTATGCCAGACTTTGTTTCAAGTCTCTATCTCAATTAACGACAGAGATACATCTATTATACTGAGATATGGACTTTTTTCCCCTTAGTCTAGTGTGTGATGCAATCAGCCCCTACACTGTCAGTTTTCTATGTAGACGAATGGGAGCAAAGCCCTATGGGAAATGAAGTCTTTACATTCGATCAGGAAGTGTTTTCCTCATGGGGACTACAGTTTGGAGTGAGCAGATCGGGTTACATGTTGTAAACATATAGTCTCGCCTGAAAGTAGAATATTATGGATCATATTATGGATCATAAACAATGCTAATAATATCCCTGGGAATATAGGAAATGAAAAAGATCAACTTTGGCTGATGTAAGTACAATATTATCGTATTTTATCGCTTTGGTTAAAAAGTGTTTACAACAATGATGACGGTGGTTGTTTAGATGGTTGTTTAGGGTACTGCAAGTATCCCTAGTGGTTGTATAGGGTACTGCAACGATCCCGCCAGCGCACGCCTGTCAAGAATTGGCTAAATAACAACGTGCGCTGAAATGTGTGTTCATTCTGCCCGAAGAGCATTTGTGAGGTCAGGAAAAGTCAAGGAATTTTATGAAAAACACTGCGTTATTCTGAACAGTGAAATTTTTGTGAAACATCTTATGCCATCTGCCTGCCACACTGAGCAAACGGTACATGCAAACGATGTCACGTTGTCTATCATTGGTTACCGGAACGTTTAATACTGAGATAGATGGTTACTTATGAGTGACAGAATCTCAATTTCGTAAAGGATCTGGAACAAACAAGACATTTGCTGTAAACAGAGAGCTCCCATCACTTCCAATTGAAGATGTGTTGTTTGTTGAAGAGGTCTTACGCAATATATCATTCTGCATGGGCAGATATATGCGAAATGATTCCACCTCATCTCGAAATATTTTTCCTGCAGAACACGTAGGTGATAAAGAAAGGAAGCCAACCGACTGGAGGACTGAAAGGAAGGGAGGAAGCCCTCGTGGGCCAGGATTCACTGTTTCCTGCCACCTGCAGATAATCACTGTATTTTCCACCTAGCTTGTCTGATTACTAGATTATCATTGCTGTGTTTTATATTACAACCACCTTCCTGAGTGTCCTACTGTCTCGCTAGAATCATACCAACAGCTCTGATGGGTTTAGTCGATGCCAACAATTAAAGTAAACCTAGTGCCGGCTGTAGCATTTTTGGGGACCTATCAGGTTATGATTAGGGGGATCCACTTTGTCAAACATTTTGTCGACAGGGTTAATGTCTGCTTATAGACAACCACATTTTGAAATAGCAGCTGGATTTGTTTTACTATTCCTCCTTTCAATGGGAAGTTGACTCCCTGACTGTTAACAAAATAACCCTATCAAGAAGAGTCTTGTTTCTGCTAGTCGCCCGTTGGCCCCCCCGGGATCCCTAACAAACCTTGTGTTTAGAGCCGGCCCTGTGCCATATTTGTTGTCCATGGCTGTTGCTACATGGCTCATACGATAACAATAGATTACAAGGGGATAACTGTTAAAGTCGCCTTCACTTCCTCTGCAGCTGTCAATCTGTCCAGCTGACTTCCTGTGCTGCTGATGTGTCCTTGTTCTAGTAGCCTTGTGGCGTTTGGTTAATGGAATCATTGTTTTGCTGGGCACATGACAGAATAAATCGAATCATAGGCAAGCAAAGAGTCCAGGAACAATTAGGGTTGCTAGTACACACTGATGCTTCCAGTGTTGGGAAAGTTCACTTTCTACATGAACTAGTTCAAAGTTCAGTTCACACATTTTAAAATGAACTAGTTCAGTTCATAGTTCATAGTTCAAATTTTGAACTAGTTCATTTATAGTTCTTTTTCCATATTATTGCCAGAGCCCATATAGAACCACAGACATGAAGAACAAGAAATGTTAACATCATGATTATCATGGCAAAAATGATCACAGCAATATCTATTAAAGCAATTGTGAGCTGAGGCAATCACTGAAATAATTGGACATGTTTATATTGAAAACCAGAACTATAATAATATCACTAATAACTATTGATTGAGACTGGGTATTTACTGTAATTATTACCAATAATAATTTTTTAATGTAATCACTTTTTATTCCTGAATATTAGACCACCGATGCTGGGTTTAACAGTGTCTGTACCTTCTTTCTTGATGGCACGTTTTTGGATGGCTGCAACCCCTTAATGAAGTTAACGAAAGCTGGGCTTTCCACTTTACTCAAAGGCTGCAGGTCTCCGACAATATACTGCACCACCAGGTTGTCCAGCTGCGGCTGGGAGATGACAACGGAGCCGCTATACTGTAGGCAGTTATCGGGATCTGGGTTGATTGGGTCGAGGATCTGTCTTTGGTTTTTGTCGTTGATTGTACTTTAATTCAATATGCCGTTTCAGGTTGCTTTGGATGATATTGATGTGCGGATTTTATTTTTAAAACCCGGCGGGCAAAGATTGCACAAAAACGTCTGATTTTGCCCATCCTCACCGACCTTGTCATAAAACTCATTAAAAGTACAATTCGACGCCTCCTTGCTCCATAGATACTTTTGGTTTTTATTTTAATGATGATCCGGCGGTGCGACACTAGTGGCTGATGTTGCCAGATTGGGTGTTTTTTCTGATACATATTAATATCTGTTGTTGCCGGGTTTGTTGTGCCTGAACGCGTTCAGGCACAACACTGGATGCTTCACACTGATGCTAGTACACACTGATGCTAGTTCACACTGATGCTAGTTCACACTGATGCTAGTTCACACTTATGCTAGGTCACACTGATGCTAGTTCACACTGATGCTAGTTCACACTTATGCTAGGTCACACTGATGCTAGTTCTCACAGATGCTAGTACACACCGATGCTAGTACACACCGATGCTAGTACACACTGATGTTAGTACAAACCGATGCTAGTACACACCGATGCAAGTACACACTGATGTTAGTACACACCGATGCTAGTACAAACCGATGCTAGTACACACTGATGCTGATGTTTTTTTTGTTGAAGACCTGAAAGCGCCATGCAATTATAATCACTCTCCATATGAAAAAAACAATCAGAGACTTAAGTAGCACATTTACATTTCATCAGCATGCTGAGGTATCTCCCTGCAGAGTTCACTTAGTTCTGTGTATCATGGTCGGGGCAATCCACACATTCTGCCTGAGGAACTAAACAAACTCATCAAGTGTTTCATTGGGGTTATGGTGGTCTGATTTGCCGTGCGAACAGACTGAGGTAAACATGTTTTGAAACCAACTGTGATGGAGTTTCAACTGCACACAACATATGAAAGTGTCAGTGTCTTTTCTCAAATGAGGTCACTGTAATTGAGTTGTTCTGTGTATCTTAGCAAGATAGATGTTGTGTAGACAAAATACTGCACTTCTTAAGCAGAAATAAACATGACTGCAGCAAATCTCTCTCTCTGTGTCTCCTCAGATTTGAGTTTAGTCTGCTTTCACATTTAGTTTCGTTTTTCCAAGGCCTGTAATATGTATCCTTTGATTGCTTCATGATTGTGTTTATTTAGATTTCTTCCTTTGAAGCAGTGCTGGTATCAGTTTAATTGGTAAGGTGCAATTTGTGGGTTTAAAGTGCTTTGAATAAGAATTTCCCAAAATCTGAATGTACGGTTTCAGTTAAATGTTTGTCCCACGTTTATAAATGCGGTTTATTGAGTGGTTGTCATGGCTCCCTTCAGCTTTGGCGTTTGTCCTCACCGTTCTTCTAGCGCCATCGTCCCTCCTATCACATCATTGTCTTGTCTAGTCATGACGCACACCTGGTGTCCCTCCCCTCATTTCTAAGAGTATATAGGTTCTTTGTGTTTGGTTATGTCTTTGTGTGGAATTGTTATGTGTTACTCGTCCTATTTGTGTGCTGTTGAGACTTGAAGTCATCCCTTTTTTTGTGAAAAAGTTCTTCATATGCGCTGCGTCGCTCATTTTATTATTTTTTATTTTGCTGTAGTGATACACTGTTCTTAAAAAGACCAACAGCTAGCTGGTCGTGTGCCTGAACGTGCCGGACTGTCACCCCTTCACCGAGGCAGTGAGACTGGTCCTCCAAAATCGCTTCAGTAAATGGCTATTTTTGAATTTACCTTTTTGAATTGGGAAGTTGTTTTTAAATTATTTGTCTCTTTCTACATTAAGGTTTCGGTAAGATACAGATTTATTTGTGAGTGGTCGTTAGAAATAGAATACTTTACAAATGATCCACATCTCATTGGTAATTATCATAGAAGCACATAGAATATCTATATTCCTTTGTCTATTATGTTCATGGCCGACGACTGATTGTGATGTATTTTTTATTAAATGTGGTCACAATGTTCCAGTCACAATGGTCTGCAACTATCAGTTAAATTAGGCCACCCAGTTTGCCCACTGTCATAATAGTATCAGCATCTAAACAGCGTATTGTGTACCCAGTACTTTATAAAGCGTAAACCAAAGTAACACTCTCCTCCCACAGTCCTCCAACCTGATGGGGAGACGGGCAGTTGGCCCTGGGTGCTGGGGGGTGCCCTGTTAGAAGTCTGCAGGAGTCCATTCAAACAACTCATTATACCAGGCTGTCATGACATCATACGGCCATTGAGGCCTTTGGCGGCGCTCACAAAGCTCAGTGGTTTCCTGTCACTCTGACCAGTCGTTTTCTCAAGGCCGGTGGCAGCGGTCCAGTGTCTCCTCCGCCAAGGCCTTGCACCTCTCGTCCATGGTGAGACGTGACAGACAGGCCAATTAAACTACAGCTGTTGCCCGGTCCTATACAAAGTCCCATGCCCCCATACAACCATGATTACAACCTCCTCTCCAACCGGGAGCCACGGGAATATATTTAGACTAGTCCTGTTTCATAGAAAATGTAATGGTTGTTTATAAATACGTGGTGGAATAGCAAATTCATTAACCTCGTGTGGCTCATGACAGACAGTTGTTACTAGATCCTCAATGAATAACAAAATGATGGACACACGCACAACAGCATATGATGGCGCAAACGTAATTTATCAGTAGATTTTTGTCATGAATCTCCAACAACTCACAGGCAGAATGAGGCCCTTTGTTGCTGTAGTCTCTTCAGTCTCAGTTTCACTCTGATCTTTCAGACTCAGGAAGCATGCCCTTTATCAGTCACCATAGAGATCTGCCGGGCCATCCTGTAGCCTTTCATCGTGGGTATTTTTAGACATTTTTATTCCTTAACAAATAAATATTTCCAGGTTAAAAAAATAATAAGTCAATGAACGTCAGTGCACAAAAAAAAATACATAGAGTGTTTGGCAAATAATAAATAGAAGTTTGAAATGCAAAATGTTGATTGGCTGAAAACTGTGAGACAGAAGTTTACGGCTTGATCTTTTAAAAAATAGATATATTTCTGTTCTAACTTTGTTGGTAAATGCTTGATTATAGAAACCCATTTTCTAAGTCAGAATGACTGGTAACACAACACACTCACATATTCAGCAACAACGTTACAGCAATTTGGGTTGACTGCCTGGCTAAGAGACATTCTCCTCCAACTGTATTTGGACATTACAGGAGGAGCTATATATGTTACCCTAAATACAGTATGAACAATGTGAACGCCTGACAGCTGTTTCCCCTTATTCGCCTCAGGGTTGTGTCGCCATTCTCTGTCATTGTCTAGATTAGATTAGTTGGTGGAGGATTACGTTCCCGACTATGTTGCAGATGTATTAGAAGCATTAGGCTACACCAGACATTACAAATGTAATATGTTCACATTTATAGTACATTTTACCCATACCAAAATCAATGTAGCTTAAATGTCGATATTGCACCTTTTAGAAAAGTGTTAAATGCATACCCTATTCAAGCGTTGTTATACTTAAAAAAAAAGGTTTCAAAAAATGAAAGTTGGTCAAAAGATCACTGGGTAACACAACTTACAGTCTAACATCAGTCGGTGAATGTTCAAACTTCATAAGGGGAAAACATTGTACAACAAGTTTGTTCTTACAGCACATAAATACATTAGGAATGTACTCAATAGTGACTCTGTGCTCTAATGCATAACATTATGAAAACCTGAACATTTCCTTTGAATTTGGCAAAAATAACTAGTGTGTCACGGTGAGGACCTCACAAGACAAGGTCTTCACCTTGTGTTTCCCAGTTTCCTCTCAGGCACAAACACATCACCGGACTCATTTAATTAATTGTCATGTCATTATCATTCACACCAGGTGCTCATTTTCAAAACAGTACCAGTATATGTAAGTTTGCTCCTCTGCCTTCCTTGTCTTGTGCTTCGTTGTTGCGTGTCATGTCGTTCGTGTTGGGTGTTGTTTAAAGAGCTGTTTGTGTTGTATTGAGTTGTCGCTCCAGTCAGCGCACTTTTTGTTTTAGGTTAAGTTTATATTTACTTTCATATGTTTACTTTGTAAGATTACTTGAATAAAAAAAAACAGGGGCAGTGTTTCATCTTCTCATGTTCATAGACTCTCTGAAATGATATATTGAGCATTGCTCTATTCATAAAAATATGTACAAAAATTTACCCAGAAGCAGTTTTTCTTCAAAAATGTTTTATTTGCAGAACTATTTACAACAGATGGTCATTAGCAATACTTAATTTAAAGAGGCAGGTTGAAAAGGTATGGCAAAAATACTGAAGCACGTTAATTAAGCAGAAAAATAAAACAATGGGCTATAAATATATTAGTTTGAAAAACTTTCCAAAAAAGTATTATTTATAAAAGAAAGTTTTACAATTCAATTGATTTCATATAACCAAATGTATAAATTAAATGAATAATTCATACAGTAAATTAATTATACAATTTGAAGAAAGCTGCAATACTAAACAGCAATGAAACATCAAATAATACATAAATCTTCACTATCCTGCATGCTATTTTAATACCTTATAAAGTAAGCTCGACAAAGGAAATTTTTAACAACAAAAATGTGGTCAAGAGCGGAAAATAGTTCCATTTAAATTAGGCATATATTTATATATTTATATATGTATATTCCTGTACAAAGAATAATGAATATTTGGCATTATATTCATCCTCATTACTGATATGATATCTAACAATTCAAAATAGTTTAAGCTAAACATTGATCTTCGTAATATATATCTTTTGTCTTCCATGTCGCATTCCATAACCATTGAGAGGCCATTCATTAATTCTACCCACAAGACATTTCTCCACCATAGGTAAACATACAGTGAAAGCTGTCTCCCCTCGCAAAACATTTAGCAAAAAGAGATTTGAGCACCGGTCAATTGTGCCCTTTCCCTTACCTGGGAAGGTTGCATTGGCTTATCAGTTAACAATGCAATGACTATCAATGTGATATCAATGGGTCTGCCCCAAATGCCTCATAGATGAGATACAAGTAGTCCCAGCTATTAGCAGGGGAGACATTCTGGGCAGAACCCTTGAATCCACAGTATTGATATAAACTAAGGAGTGGAGTGTAAGCGGGTCAGAAGACAGGTCAAATTATAAGGCCATCCTGTACATTTTGTGATGTAAAGACTGTAGTGCATTGTATAGAGCTTATTGCTAAACGGGCAGTGGGCACTCCCTGTCTGAATGTAAAGCAGCACTGAATCCTTTAACTGTTTCAAAATATACCTTGGGCCAATCGCAGTGCCTCAAGGAAATAAAGAAAGCGACCATGGTATTCTGTGGAATATGGGTTAGTTAAACCAGTGATAATGAAAATAATAGAGGTGCCTTAAAGCAATGATACTGAAAAGAAATAATAAACTCTGTGCTCCAAACTGAAACAAATGTTTTATGAGAAGAGAGAGAGAGATAGACTATACTGTAAAAAAGTTAGAATATAAGATTGAACAAAAAAATAACAAATTTAGGGTGCCATCTTGAGGACATCTTGTGGTACTGCTGCGTGTTTATATGCGTGTGTATGGTGTATAATTGTGTCTGTGTGTTGATTGTCAGAATAAACCAATCTCTGTACAATAATAAAAGATATATTCATTTCAGCACCTTTACTAACTTCTCTGAGGTTTTAAGCACGACAGCCCAACAAACATTAGCGGCTAACCCAAGATGACGTAGCAGAAATGTTATTCATGAATCGCAAGCACGATTTTGCCCAAACACCAGTTAATATGTAAAGGGCTGCAGAGCCACATCATAAACAAAGTACGTCGATATGGTATGAAGCAATTTGTTATTCTAAATGGCTGTGTGTACTGAAGATCATTTTCTTAGATGGAAAATTCGACCGATCAATATCATTTATGAGGAACACAGGTCATCCTACGGTCGGCCTGAGTAACCCAATGTGGAATGCATATTAGAGCGGGTCAAAGTAAGCCTCCACATCCACGTCAAGCTGCAGTCAAAAAGACCAATCAAGATGGCCGCCAAAAGTGCATATTGGAACGTCTTTACCACAGAGGAAGTTAACGTAACACGCCATGTGATTCTGACCTTCTACCCTGGCAACGCCAAGGCCACTGTCACAAAGGTCGGCGAGAAGAAGCTGGGACCGCGGCGCTTCAGGATACGGCCGTCGACACCGGGACGTAATGCAAGGCCTGACCGGCGTTGTGTACGTCACTCTCAAACGTAAGGTCAGAAGCTGCGCGTTGTCACCGTCTGCTCTGAAACAATATTGCCCTCGGAGAGATCAAGTTAAGTCAGAGTCTAGTTTCTGGTGACCATTTTGAGGCACGCGAGAAGAGCAGAGAACCCTGGGGTTCCGAAGGTCCGCCTACACTTCCTTTTTGATCTTAGCGACCTTGAAGACCAGCTGTGTTGACTTTAGTCAGTCCCCTGAACCGGTCTGTTGTGGACAATGTGCCAGAGCAGGGTAGCCGTGCTCTGCCGTAAAGCAGCAATAACTGGAACGTGAGGCGGGATATCAGAGGAAGGAAACACAGGGTTGCTTCATTTTACGCTGTTGCTTGGTTTATGACGATACCCTCCGGTGTTGTTTTCTGCTAATCCCCCTCCAGCATGCACACACACACGCACACACGCACACACGCACACACACACACACACACACACACACACACACACACACACACACACACACACACACACACACACACACACACACACACACACACACACACACACACACACACACACACAGGCTGCATACATGTCCACAAACCTGCCTGCTCGTGTTAATCCAATTTGATTCGGATCTCATTTCCTAAACTGCGTTCTCCGTACTTTTCTAATGTACCGTGAGCCATCAACATACATCTTAACGTGACGATAACGACATGCCTTCTTTCTTAACCAATCGCGAAGCTCCCAGAGACAGTACGTAGAAACGGTGGATGTAACTATACGACTACAAATAATCCAACGCTGCCACAACAACAAATAAATGACATTTTCTCTTTCGATAGGAACGATAATAAATGGTTTCCCAAAATGCCACACTGCATCCCCCTGAATGTATGTATCACTTTAATGGTTTCATCATCTCTGCTAATTTTCTTCAGTGCAGTCACACACCAGCATGACAAAACGATCCAACTCTAATCCGTCTACACGTGTCAAAACGCTAATCAAACTACAAAATGTCAACGCTAGTCCAAACTTCTAAAATGTACGCGCATTGTGGTGAAAAAGCCCAAGTAGTTTTTTCCATAACAGCCCTTTGAGGTGACCCTGATCCTCACCCAACCAATACCTCTGGTGATGACCGATCACTCTGCAAGGCATTGTTCTCCAACCAAAGACCTCAACCTAAGACATTTGTTTATAGGTTCTTATAAGTTTGATTTTAAGGCACCTAAGGATTTTTTTCTCTATCCTATTTCGTTGGCAAACGTTCAAACCTCTGTAGGACACGGCAAAAGCAAAATACGTGGACCGAAAGGGATACTAGGGTAGGATTTAAAATAATTTGCTATAAAGAGGAGTAATTGCTGTCGCACGTTATGCAGGTAATTTAGAGGGAAATATATACAGTACA
Source organism: Dallia pectoralis (assembly GCA_029465975.1). Taxonomy (NCBI): domain Eukaryota; kingdom Metazoa; phylum Chordata; class Actinopteri; order Esociformes; family Umbridae; genus Dallia; species Dallia pectoralis. The sequence continues at coordinate 15,600,072 of CM055734.1, read as the reverse complement.
AAAGTACAGAATGAGTAACTAAATACTAGGGACATATGAAAGAAAAGCAAAAGGACAAAAGGCATGAAGTTCCATGAACTGATAACGTAGCCATGTTGAATCTAATGTGCATTTGTTGTTTTATATCAGTCAGCTAACCGTAGCGAATAATAATATACCCTTTTCTATAGCAGCATTGTCGACCCCGTGATTTTGAATATTTCAGATGAGACCCCTACAGGTTAGAGAGCTGAAGAAACATAATTTCTGCTGCCAACGATTACACGGGAATGTCATGGGAATCTTTCAGACCAAATGGATTTTATAATCATAATAATTTGTTTCATATATCAAACAATATATTCTTCTTCTTCTATGTACCAAGACCAGGCATGGGTTTTAAACCTTCGAATAACGAAGAGGGAAAATGCTAATTACTCTTGTGTCTTTTTTCCGGCCTAGAGTGCACACTGCCTTTTTTGCATTGTTCGGGGCTCTACATTCATCAGCGTTTGGCGTTTAAGGCTCTCTGGTAAGAACAGACAGGGATTTATGGATTTTCACAGTAGAGACAGACTGATGTTAGGAAATGAAATGGGATACACTGAGTGGTTTACCAGAAGCTGTAGAGGAATGAGGAAAACACCGTCTATTAAACTAATACTTGTTCATTTTTTCAGGAAATAACTGAACTGTGTTTTGCTCTTTTTTTTTTTTTTACAAAGCACTCAATTAAAAGTAACTTCATTTATGCAATGTGGACTATTTGTGCCTATGATATTCAGCAGATATTCTCATCCAGAACGAATTACAGGAGCAATAGGATGTAATTGCCTTCATTAAAATGTTTCCCCTTTTTGACTTGGGATTCAAACAAGCGATCTGTTGGTTTCTATAGCCAAATGCTCAAACTACTTGAATATCTGCCACCTTATAACTGCTAATATATATTAAGTCACCTAGTGAAAGGACAGTCATTTTTTAGAAGGAATGTTTAACCAATAAGCTCCTTGATTGGACAAGGGCCAACTCTGCAGTGTAGTGAAGTCAAAACACCACCCAAGCAAAGTCAACATAACATAGTAGAATAAATGTGCTCCTTATATCTCTCTCTCCCCGCCCCTCTCCCCCCCCCCACTCTGTCTTTCATTACAGCCACCCTCTTTACTGATTTCGTGAGTGGTACAGAGTAGACCTCATCAATAAGCATCTGCCTCTTCAATAAAGAAAAAAAATGAACAGCGCAAACGCGCGCTTGCGGAGATGCTCTTTCGGCAAGTCAATAACCGCCATCTTTAATTAGAGATGCGACTGGCACCATTTTTGTAAATATCTGTTATTAAAAAGTCCTTGAGTATATTGTTTGTGTTTAAATAAAACTGGGTAAAGGACAACTATTTCAGAGTAAAAATCAGCACCATTTACCAGTAACTGGATCGTTTTAAAGTGTCATTTGCACCTGTCTGTCTGTCTCAAACTACATCGGTAATGTGTAAGAAAAGGCTTGATTGTTGGGTGCCAGATGCGATAGAGTGTGTGTGTGAGTGTGTGTGATATGGTCTCTAGGTTGGACATCAAGTGTGTGTGTGATATGGTCTCTAGGTTGGACATCATTGTCCATTCTTTAAGGGTACTTCTCTCTCCACACCATCGATGTCATAGTCACTCTATCACATCATCGACAAACCTAGTAATCAAGTTCGATGTAGCTTGTGATGTTGGTCATTTGGGTATAGTTTAGGATTTGTCATTATTAGGATTCCTCCGTCAGAAAGAAACCTAGTGTTATTATTATTACACTTGTACTTTACACAGGAGGCTTGAATGCCATCAATGTCATCAGCGGGCTAAAAAACAACTCAAGCCGATGCAGATTGATTTGGTCTATAGAATAACATCATAGTGATATTCAGTAGCAAATGTTCCATATATTTGTTCTTGCAATTTAACTGCAACAATATCATGTAAGCATCATCAACTACATTTCCCTTGGAAATACAAACATGAATAGTGTATATAAGGTGCAAAAATGCATTGTATCATATAGTCAATTGTTTTTTTTTTGATAAACATTGTTTTCCTCTAAATGATTTACAATAGGGTTGCTGTGAAAACATACTGTACCAGCCTTATCTTTACCATGTTTCACCCTCATGGCAATTCCATTAACCTAACTGAAAATGCATAAATGCAGTCTTAAGGAACTGCATATCTTCCTCACACATCCCGTGTCTCAGGAACGTTAGTCAGCGGCTGGAGCAGCAAGCTCGGTAAAAGTGGTGTGAGTGTGCTCCGAGAATAACAGCGGAACTACAATACCCAGGATGCCGTGCAACCATTTTCAGATGGGATGACCCCTTCCCGGTCTTTACCATACAAATAGAATAGACTCTGTAGAAATACAATAGAATAAACCCCGTAGAATTCCATGTCTAGAGGTTTGAAGCCTACAGTGCACACTGCAAGACTGAGGTATTTCAATAGCGGGTGTTGATCAATCACATTATATATTTCCCCCCGCTTTAACAACTGGGGGAGATTTCCAGACTTCTATCCTGACAGTGAGTCATCACCACCTCTGTGCTACCACTGGGGGGCAGTAGTCTCCGCACAGCGGGGCTTTAGCCCAAGACCACTGTTGCTGGTGAGATTCTCCATAGAAAATGTGCACTTTGTGATTCCCTTTGATTACGGTGGAAAAATACTGCCATTACCCTTACTGTAACCAGCCTCATAACATATGATGGCAATGTGAAAGCTCTTAGAAGGGGGAGGGGGTGAATACATATTCAAACAAGATCTTTTTTTACAGTTTAGAAAAGTATAATTTGCTTGTATTTACCCAAATATAATTGTAACGTGGATCGCTTCAGTTAAAGGGGAGGTCTTATAGCAGCTCCTTTAAGGTGGGGTGCAGGAGGGTAAATATTGCCCTTGTTTTAAGGAGGACGTCAGAAGAGTGGCAGCGTATGGAAAGAGACGGCGAGGCGTGAGACGTTTTGGCACAGATGACGAAGAGGAAGGTGTCTGTGTGAGACCCGTTGGCTAGGAGTCGGGTGTAATGGGTCCGGTATTGGGACGGAGCCGAGACGTGGGGTCAGGCTTTATCGGTCAAATCCTTAGACCTCAAAGGCGGGTCTGGGCCTCAGGGATGTAGATCTCGATGCTGTCCGCCCGCTCTGTGGCCGAGTTCTGCCTGAAGGAAGCCGCCCGCTTAGCTGCCATTAGTCGCCGCCGGGCTTCTTGGCGCTGGCGGTCCTGCAGGTCCAGTGAGCGTTCTCGCATCATTCCGCCCCGTCCTTTTGAGGGCCTTTTTGGCAGCGGGGGAGGCCACTTTCTCTCCTTTATGAGAAGAGAGAGAGAAAAATTTGACAGAGAAAGATTTGCAAAACAACGTTTCACGTTGGCCTAAACTGTTATATAATACTGTCTGATCTGAGGTCTGTGAGAGGCTCTAGAGCTGAGCTCAATCGACACAATATACCTGCAATGGCGTCTTCTTCTCAGGACTCTCCACAGCCCTCCATTCGTTGCTCTTGATCTGCTGTAGCTCGTCAAACTTGGCAGTGACGTCGTCGATGGACAGCTGTAGAAGGTCCCAGAATCCGGCCAGGTCCTGAGAGGTGGGGCGGGGCATGGCGCTGGGGTCCTGGGGGGAAGAGGTGACCAAATCAGGGAATGGTGAAGGAGGGAGGGATTATGTTGCGATAAAAATACATAGCAACATCCCGAGGATCGGTTTTAATTTCACAAAACCTAAAATATATAAAACAACACATCATATATGCAGTCTTTGTGATTTCAAATGCTTACGTTTCATCAATAGCATCCAGCTCTGGTAAATCCCTCTCCAGTACCCTGTCCAACCACTAGATGTCCTCATTAACTCCTCAAATGACTAATGCATTGCATGCCCTTTGCCAGCCATGAGCGCCATTTCATGGAGTTAAATCGTGGCTGCATCCACGAGGAGTTTTCCACAAAAGAAATACCCTTTGTCCCTCCCAATTGTTATGCTTCTGCAAATGTGCAACCTTTACACACAAAGGCTGGCAGTGACTCAGCACAACTTGATCTGCAAATGACAAAATATCTGCAGTGTGCCTTAAAAAGGTTTGACAATGGAATCTGTTTCGCTGAGAGGACAACTTGCACTATCCAGGTAACACACACAAATACACAATTGCCCTACGACCCTGAACACACCACACACACACTTGGCCAATTCCCTGGCCCAAACACATGGTCAGCGGGGGTGGGGTGGAGCACTCTCCCTCCGGTAGAGGTAGAAGGTCTGCTTCCTACTCAGTCAGTGGGACACGTCTGAGAAGCTCGAGGCAATCTAAGTCTTGTCACAGTAAATGTGGGACTTCATCCATCATCCCATTATCTCCAGGAGAGCCCAGACAGAGACATCCCGTAGCCTGCTCAGTTCCAGAGCAAAACAAAGGCCATCATCAAGCCTATTTAGAATATACAACAGTTGTCATGATGAACGTTTCGTTAAAATAACATTTCCATAGTATGTAAATAACAATCTTCAAATCGCACTATGGCGAGGAGAATCTCTTGCTGCCAGCGGGGCAAATTACATACACTTTGGCGTGACCCCTGACCTGGAAGGAGTAAATACTCGCCAACAATGTTGTTTACCTGGCAACTAACATGGCACTCTCAGTCGAACAAGTGCTGTTGCCGGTGATGGTAGATGTTTTCATGCCAGTGTGAGATCTTTTATGTTGCATTTCAATGAGAGAATATTTTTGTTCTTTTTTTGTTTATGCATGGAGCAGCAAGGACTTGAGAACTCGGCTTCCTACACTGTACGTCAACGCTCATTCCACTCCAATACACACTGAAAGAGACATCTACTTAAGACCTCCGTAGCTGCCAGAGTGTCTGTCGGAAAAATGTTCCAAGTGACATTGGAAGGTGACATATTCTATAAAAATGTATGCATATATCTCTTCACGCTTAATAAGATATTACCTCAGTTGTTTCTAAAAAGTATGGCCTATCTATTTAGAAGAACAGAACTACTAGAGTTATTTCGACAGTTCTGTGGTAGAATTAGGCAGCTATATGTTAGTTGGGTTAGCAAACTGCAAACCTAATATACATGTATAAAGCACAGTGATATCACCACACGGTTATCTGGTCAGTGGTCTGGTTCTGATGACTGCCTTAATTTTAATAATTAAGTAATGAAACTAAAACACAGTTAAATACAATGCTGAAGTAATAATGCATGACTTGATTAGCACAGCACTAATACATCGTTCTAGTCTGCGTTGTTACAGCATCCAACCTGCTGTCAGTGTCTGACAAAAAGCAGTTGATGACTGAGCGAGCTTTAACAGGTGTTCAGGGAGGCGAGGCAATTTAGATTAAATCCTGTCAGCCTCCTATGGGATATGTATTTGAAGACACAAAGGAAAACGGCAGTATGCTGTCTATGCTAAACCCAGTGTTTGGCAGAGAACATAACTAACTTTACAAAACAAGCCTTAAAAAAGCTGCCACAGCTCAGCAGTTAGCTTAGTAGCCGCGTATTGACTTTTGATAGGTAATTAAAAGAACAATTTTCACTATTATCATTTTTATGGCGATCAATGAAAGATTTGTTATGGATTTAACTTGTAATTAATCAAATAAAAATGTTTTGCCATTACAAAAATACTCATTAGCAAAAAACTAGTTTGTGAGCCAGTTTACTGTAAATATAAATAAAAACATGAAATACCTCACAGGCATAAGTATTTTCTAGAAGTACAATTAGTAACCATTTTCTTAAAGTGCAATTAGTAACCATTTTCTAGAACTGAAATTAGTAACCATTTTCTAGAACTGCAATTAGTAACCATTGGCAGCACAGCATTGAGTTGTCTTTTTTTGCAGATGCTGGCAATCTATGTCAGTCTAGTGGAGTCTGAAAAACTGAGATCTTCAGGTTTCTCTACATATGTTCAACACAGTCTTTATGTCCAAGTTTTGGCTTTGCCATTTCTCTTTTAAGGTTGCGGCTGTCCATACTTTATGAATTAGTGGAGACGACTGTATATTTAATATTTTGTGTGATTGTTTTGTATTATGTTTCGGTGGCACTCCATTTTATGAATTCCTGAAATGAACTAGGTATAGCAGTCATATAAAAGTTGAATTACATTTCTTTACCAGATAAGTGCATTTTTAATTAACAAATAGTTTTAGTACTTATTTATGGTGACTTGGTGTCCCTGACCCCTCCCACAGCACTGAGCATTGATTAACGAATATCTAGATTAAAGAGCAGAGAAGGCCATAGCGAAGACATAGCATAGCGCTTGCGTATATAGTAGTTCCATTTCACATCATGATGTTCACTAAAATAATGTATTATAATTGACCTGCCTCTCAACTGTTTTTGTACAGAGAAAAGGGAGTGACTTTAGTGGACTAATATTTGGTTTTCGCTAGGATATAATGTGGTATTGTGTGTGTGTAGATACATGGACATTTATTAATAAAGTTTATATTTTTAATATCCACAACTCTGGCATGTAACTGTGTATTTATGACCGGTGTAAAAAGTTCATAAAGCCACCTCAGTTTCCTATTACTGTTCTCGGTTTTGCTTCCTGTGGGGTCAATAAAACCAGAAGGTCTTTTCCAGCATCAATTGGGACTGCTATTTTTGGAGCAGCCAGTCACTGCCGCTTCACTTATAGTGCTTTTTAAGCCCAGTGCTGTTGGTCATGAAGTCTTCCACTGTGATTATGTGAGAGGTGTGTATTATCGTTCACAACACTGTGAACTTGACAGTCTAGGTTCGTAGTAATGGACAAGAGGTGTGGATGCCACTTTTACCTGAGGTACAGTGTCAGCCATATGTTTTGGACACACAAACACATTTAAAGGTTGTTTTTATATTCACTATCTTCCACATTGTACAATACTAGTAAATGCATCAGAATTATGAAAAAACACTAAAATCATGTAGTAACCAACAAAGTATTAAAATACAGTTATTTTTTTTAATTATTTAAATTATATAGTGTTATAAGGACTGGTAAACAATGACTTACAGATAAGCATTATGGATTTGAACCCTGATGTTTATTTTACTGTATTACTGGCTACTTACCAGGTTCTGCTGACACAGCCAGTAGAACTGCTGGAATTTTTGAGACATAAGGAGCTGTGCACTGCCCACTGCACTCCGGATTTTCCCCAGAACTAGAGGACACACACACACACACACACACACACACACACACACACACACACACACACACACACACACACACACACACACACACACACACACACACACACACACACACACACACACACACACACACACACACACACAGATTAGATTCCTAATTCTGTATGTATAAACATGATGGTAATTATCATTGATATCGCATATTGCATTACATAAATACATATGCATGTATATGTGTTAAGTAATGTTAAATTAATGTACACGTTCTGGTACAAAATGTCACAGTGTATTCATCACTCCATAGCCATCACATAGAGACTGATATCAACCACTGACTGCTCAGGATGTGAATCATATCTCCCAGCATCAGGAGTCAAAATGCTGGCTCGGTATTCATTCACAAAACAATGACGTTTAAGAGAAACTCTTGCGAACACGTCCATTCCCAAGCATGACTTTGGTGGTTCTAAAGGGTTGCGAGTGTACAGAATGTGATGATGATGAACAGTCCCTGCCTTAGGGACAATGGAGCCAGTACATGCCTCTAAGTGGCTGCGTCAGACACTCACTCTCCTCCGACAGGTCGTGCTCTTCCGCCTCTCTCTCCATCTCTTTGCACCACCCCTCCATCCTCTTCGTTTCATTGTGGAGGAGCTGCATGAACCAGCTGCCGTCCCTGCGGAGAGGAGACACCCGACCCCCCTCCGCCCCCTCCAGGGAGGGCTCCGTCAGCCACGACTCGGGCTGCGGGCTCGGCGGTCCGCTCGAGGAGCGCTGGTAGTCCTCCCGGTAGCTGAAGAGGCCCTGGGTGCGGACGGTGCGGACGGCCCCGTACTGGGTCGGGGTGCTGGGCTCAGAGTGGCCGCCGCGGAAGCCAATGCCCCCACCGAACTGCAGGCCTTTGTCCTCCATGGTGGGGAACCCCTCCAACTCCATGTCAGCTTGTACGGCTGTCGTTACACTGTTGGACCTTTTGAACCTGCCATGCCTGTGGGTGGTTCAACAGAAAAATATACACTGATGAGCGAACCAATTACGACCATTATGTCCTAACATGCTGTTGGACCTCCACATGCCGCCAAAACAGAGCTGACCAGCCGTGGCATGGACTCTACAAGACCCCTGATAGTGTCCTGTGGTATCTGGCACCAAGACTTTGGATCCTTCATGTCCTGGATCAAACCCACAGATGCTCAACCGGATTGAAATCTCGGGAACCTGGAGGTGAAGTCAAGACCTTTGAACTCTTCGTGATGTTCCTTAAACCGTTCTTGAGCAATGTGAGCAGCGTAGCTGGGAAGATAATTCTGCTAAGAGGCCACTGCCATCAGGGAATGCCATTGGCCTGAAGGTCTCACCTGGTCTCTAAGGTCTTTAATTAATGTTTTGGCTCATCAGTGTACACGGTCAACTCCAAAGGTCTTTGAACAGTCATACATTCCTTGTTTTTTTGGGCTCCATAATCCTTGACCATTGGAATGGTATGATGACTTTAGGGATAAAGATCAGACTGGTGACTTTTCAACTGGATATTTTGAACTCTTTGCATAAACCATTTAGAAATAACAGCATGTTTTCTAAATATTCCTGTAATTTTAGGGTGAAAGTATATGGGAAAATTATAATAGTATGCTCAATCAGGTAATAATGTTTTTGCAAACACACCTGCTTACAGGAACTATTAGTGAAGCCATTTGGCCAAATACTGTTGGTGATCTACAATAAGCACAACATAAAAAGTAATTCTTATGGATAATCCAATATGGATGAAAATACTGTAATATGACTAAACTTTAACCCCACAGAAAGTTGAGTGTTGTACAGTATTAAAAAGCGTCTTTGGGTCCCTGAATAGAGCAATATAAAACCTATTATCCTATATGTAACAATTCTGGAATACAGAGCCACAATATTATTCATTTATCTCTATACAAGTAAGAATACACAGATTATATCTGGTATGGATCCAAAGTTGGCCTGTTGACCAAACCCATTCAGAAAAACCTAGAGAAAACAAACAACTTGCATACATGAGTAATAGATCCTCTTAAATTTCACAGCATCAATTCATATTTTGTCCTGTTTACACACCGTTTGTCTTCTTCCACCTGGGTGCCAACTGAGTGGTATTGAGGAAGCCCTTTGCTTTCCGACTCTGAGTCTGTCGCTGTCTCCACCTGGTAAAGCCAAACAGAGTAATGGCAAAACAAAATACTGGTCATCAACCTCTTCACTAACATATCCTGGGGGAGCTACTTTTGGTGCTGAAAATGTAGCACCAGACAGAGTAGCGCCAGACAGAGAAGCGCCAGACAGAGTAGCGCCGGACAGAGTAGCGCCAGACAGAGTAGCGCCAGACAGAGTAGCGCCGGACAGAGTAGCGCCGGACAGAGTAGCGCCGGACAGAGTAGCGCCGGACAGAGTAGTGCCAGACAGAGTAGCGCCAGACAGAGTAGCGCCGGACAGAGTAGCGCCGGACAGAGTAGCCCGGACAGAGTAGCGCCGGACAGAGTAGCGCCGGACAGAGTAGCACAAGACAGAGTAGCGCCGGACAGAGAAGCGCCAGACAGAGTAGCGCCGGACAGAGTAGCGCCGGACAGAGTAGCGCTGGACAGAGTAGCACAAGACAGAGTAGCGCCGGACAGAGTAGCGCCGGACAGAGTAGCGCCAGACAGAGTAGCGCCATACAGAGTAGCGCCATACAGAGTAGCGCCAGACAGAGTAGCGCCAGACAGAGTAGCGCCATACAGAGTAGCGCCATACAGAGTAGCGCCAGACAGAGCAGCGCCAGACAGAGCAGCGCCAGACAGAGTAGCGCCAGACAGAGTAGCGCCAGACAGAGTAGCGCCAGACAGAGTAGCGCCAGACAGAGTAGCGCCATACAGAGTAGCGCCAGACAGAGTAGCGCCAGACAGAGTAGCGCCATACAGAGTAGCGCCAGACAGAGTAGCGCCAGACAGAGAAGCACAAGTAGGGTTGCCAACTGTCCCGAATTAGGCGGGACGTCCCGAATTTTGAGCCTAATTAATTTGTCCCGCACGGGACCTCACTTGTCCCGTTTTTTTACTACTACGCTGATCTAACCAGTGATTCAACATCAGCAGTGCTGAATCTGATCACGACGACACTTGAGATTGAGAATGATCACTTGACAGGGCGACACCTCACACCTGACCTATCATCATCATCCAATCACATATCACACAGCCAGCCCCCCTCTCACGCGTTAAGTAAATGAGCCCTTCGCTAAGCCACGCCCGAAAACCGCCACAGGCCAATCGTGGTTTAGCAACCGTAACTAGGCGCAGGAGGTCTGTCAAGCTTTCGAGCAAGGGAAACATGCCAACGCGTTGTGCTTATGGATTGTGTAAATCTGATACCCGATATCCTTAAAGTTTGGACGGGGAGGTGGAATTTTTTACTTTCCCAAAACCTAAAACCCAAGGGGAGAAATGCCGGGCGTGGACGGAGGCTCACTGACATACTTTAAAATACTCGTGAGTCGTGAGTACCCCAATCCGATCGCGGCTCTCCCGGTATTACAGGTCTAAGGAGGACCAAACATCAGGGGGCTTGCCGGAGATCTCCAAGGAAAAGGTTGGTATGCGAACTTAATCAGTTCATTAACAGTAGTAATCATGTGCTTTAACTAGGTACACTTTATTTGGGCAGGGAGATGTATTACAGAACACACATGCTCTAATGCTTTATACTGGTCTCCGCTTACGGTTTTTATTTGCTTTTTTAGGGACAACTACCGACGATATGCCTGGTGCGCTAAAAATATAAGCGGTAGAATGTTAGCATTGTAAAGTGGTCAAGCAAATGGCTTATTCCACAAGATTTGTGGTGGATGATTTACAATTATTAGATTATATTCACTTACCCCGTTGTGCATGAACATAGCTGTTCCTCAATTTGTGTGTTTCCCACTTGAATGGTTAGCGTATGCAGCTGCTGCTTGCGCTGGGACCTAGGCTTTAGCTTCTATTTTAAAGACGTTATTCTCTAATCGGTTGCATATATTATGTCGTAGATATATCCCTACAATGTATACTGCAGCCCCTTTTGTCTTGCCATTTCAGATATTTCACCTGTTCGCCAAAAATGACTAAATATCTCATTGGGAAAGTCTGACACCGGTGCATACATACTGCAATAGACGTGCCAGGCTCGAAAGCTTGACAGGCGTAGCAACAGTAACTAAGGAGGGCGTGGCTTAGCTAAGGGTAAATTCCACACACACACATAAAGAACGTTGTTCAGTCGATAATCGATTTGGCATGTGGATAAAACAGCAAATATGTTTAATACTGCAAAAAAGAAAAGACTGTGCAGCTACAATAAAAATTGGGAAGAAAAAAATACATGGATTAAGCCCGTCAGCAGTGACGCAACAAAAGCCTTCTGTACTTTATGTCGCAGGGAATTTTCAGTTACCCATGGAGGTGAGAATGACTTGAGTAAACATGCTTCCGCAGAAAGAAGGCCACATTAGCTAAAGATGCAAGCAATATCTGTGGATTCTTCGGGGTAACTACTGTGGAAACTGACAAAATAGCAGCAAGCGAAGCCTAAAAACCATACACTGTAGGCTAATTTCGCACAAAACCAGCCCACCTTTTGTCCCTCATTTCATAGTGACAAAGTTGGCAACCCTAAGCACAAGACAGAGTAGCGCCGGACAGAGTAGCGACATACAGAGTAGAGCCAGACAGAGTAGCGCCAGACAGAGTAGCGCAAGACAGAATAGCGCCAGACAGAGTAGCGCCATACAGAGTAGCGCCGGACAGAGTAGCGCCATACAGAGTAGCGCCATACAGAGTAGCGCCGGACAGAGTAGCGCCATACAGAGTAGCGCCAGACAGAGTAGCGCCAGACAGAGTAGCGCCAGACAGAGTAGCGCCAGACAGAGTAGCCCCAGACAGAGTAGCGCTATACAGAGTAGCGCCATACAGAGTAGCGCCAGACAGAGTAGCGCCAGACAGAGTAGCGCCAGACAGAGTAGCGCCAGACAGAGTAGCGCCAGACAGAGTAGCGCCAGACAGAGTAGCACCTAAGAGCCTCTGCAAATGACCCTTCCTGAGAGGGCAGGCTTTTATTGGATGCTTCCTCTCTCCAGCCTCATACACACATTATGATACCTTCCACACACATACATTAAATATATATTTTTCTCAACAGTACAGTCCATGAAATTGAGGACACAAAGATTTCATACCAGATATGGGGACAGTTATAGCGATGGCACAGGAGGGACGAGTGACTGGTGAAGATGATGATGTTGATAATGATGACGATGAATTGTTTTTTATCTATCCCTTGAAAAACTGCATTTCAAAAGAGACAGAATCTTTCCTTGAGTGTGAGATTAACGGTTACATAAAGGCTACAGGTCAGAGAACACGTTGAGTAAACAGTAAACCTGATGGCATTTATTCCATGTGTAAATCAGATTACGAGATCAAATAGAGCCGTTTGTGTCCTGGTCGGGTCAGTCCAGCTAGTCTTACCTGTATCCCTATAGATGAGCGTGGTGTTTTCAGGTATTCCTCCGCCTTGGACACCAGCACTGCCTTGTCACACGTCTGCACCGAGCTGTGGCTGCCCGTGGAGGCGTGGCGCTTGCCCGCCGATATCTCCATGGCCATTGTCACCGCCTTGGCGCTGTCCAGGCTGTCGGAGGAGTTATAGAGTGTTCGACCGGAGCCGCCCAGACCCTCCGGCGCCCACAGTATGCTCCCCCGCTGGTGCCTGCCCTCGTGGTAGGGGTCCTGGGTGGACTCTGTGCTGCTCTGGGCCGTCACCGAGATGACGGGCTTGGAGGTGGCGCGTGGGGGCACAGGCGGCGGGGTCTTGGCCTTGTAGGTAGGAGTGTGTGTCACAGCTGGAGAGAGACGGAGAGGAGAGAAGATGTGTTTCCGTGATGCAATGGTTGTGAGGAGAGAGAACGGAGAATGATGGGGTCATGGTGAAAAATATATTAGTGGTTTAACTTTGAAAAAAAAGAGTTATGCCAAAACCTTTGAATGAGAATTTACTGTGAAGTTAACTGGCCAACTATTGCTGATATCCTACAATTGGCGGCAATATGTACTAAACATGTATTTGGTTTATCCGATATGGATAAAAACACAGTGAAAGTAAAGCTGAGAGTCATCTAACCCCACAGTCGTTATACCATTAAATATAGAAGGTTCAGCAGTAGAACACAAAGCCAAAATATGACTCATGCATTAATGCATTAGGCTGTAAAACAGCGATGCTACGTTCACCTTCATATACCCCCACTAAACCCCTGAATGCAAGAACTAAAGATGGGGCGTCAGTTCCCAGTAGAAGGCGAGCTTGGTGCAACCAAGTGAGTAATTACACTGTAATTACAGTGGCATAGTAATGAGAGGATTAGGTGTAATGCATCATAATGCCTCATAATGCCTCATAAAGACACAGGGCTGCAGTGAGGGGAAACCCTTTAAAACTATGAACTTTGAAACTGCCAAAATAAGGAAAATAAATCGTATTTTATGTTTGCGTATGTTTGCTTATTCCTGGGTGAAAAAAGCCTTGTTTATTAACTCTATAGGGCCGTCTGGTCAGAGGAGGATTTTGAGAAGCAACTCTTTCAAATGCAAATTTGAATGTGATTAAAATCCAACCAGATGGACTTCACAGTAGAACGTGGCAGGCAGTGAGGAGACACAGTAGTTGCTGAATACCTGCTATCTCACTGAATAGGGTTAGGAACGTGCTGTGGTACTTCAACAAAATGAAGTACAGGAACTTTATATCCTTATACATTAAAATGATTGCTCTAGGCTTAACAATACGTCCAACTTGCCAGGTTAGACAGTTTCTTAGGATTTCTGACTAAACCAATTTAGACCTGACGTCCACTGGAATGTTTATTTTTTTTAAACATTCATATTTTTCCATTAGTTATTATCAGGTTTTCTTTTATCGACTGTTGGACAATATCAGGAAAAACTACATTTTGTCAGCACCGGGCATCTAATGATTGTACTTTTTGATGCCTTGTTGCACATAGGTACAGATATAATCCAGAATTCCGCTTCTGATACATTATCGAGCATCAAAGAAAGGATACCAGACACCAGTTGTTAGATTTTGTTAGATGTTAGATTTGTGGGAATTAAGCCATTAAAGCAATAGTTTACTGAATGATGACAGGTAATAATCCCTTGTATTTGAAAACAGCTCATGTGGTGTATTATAATGACATTGACACGCTAGCTGCAGAGAGACTACTGCCTTCATTTGGCTTACTGGATGCTTATGTTGACACTGAGAATTACTAAACCACTATTTCATTAAACTAATTGAACTCCTCATGTAGATTTATTCAGGCATTATTTTTGTTCATGTGTTCATTCTCTAGTAAAATATTTACCCATTAATTTATTCATTTTCAGTACTACTGAGAAGACTCCCTATTCCTTCGCACAAACTGCCAGCGACTGGGTCACACATCGTTGACATAATTGAGAAAAAAATGTAATCATAATTAATCCGTTCATAATTTGAACAAGTGTATCTTGGAATAGATTGAGCAATTTCTCATTAGAGTTTGACTAGACTTTTATAGATCATGTCTTTTTATAGAACTCGTCATATATAGTATTACATTAAACATATTAATTCCAACTAAAGAGTAGTGTTTATTCTGCCGGACTTAGTTAGATAGCAATTTGACCAGGACAGGTGACAAAGTCATAGACAGCATTTATCTTAATATTTTTTTTTCTGAGGTTTGATGTTGTGATGCCAGAAAGGAAATGTGAACTGAAAAATATTTCCAATAAAACAGAATCGATTGAAATACTCGGTCGGCTCAATCAGCTTTGAAAAAGCAGAGCACCTCTACCCAACCAAGCTACCCCATATTGTGTCCTTGCTTCCCAAGAAAAACAGGCCGACGCGGTTTGCGTAGTTCAGTTGGTATAGCATTGCGCTTGCAACGCCTGGGTTTTTGACTCAAATCCTGAGACGACGGGATCGGAAAAAGCACGTATAAAAATGTGTACACGGATTATTCTGTTTCCACAGTCTAAAGACCATGAAAGCAGCATTTTGGAATGACAGTAGGGTCGGTCACAATTTGACTGGCAATTTGTGCCACTGTTTTGGGGATACAAGTGACATATTTAGGCTACTGAAGGCACAGAGACACTTATCTCACTGCCAGAAAATTGCTAACAGATGTTTATCTTGCCCTCAATTTTAGCTGACTGACAATGGCTGTGGCTTCAGGAAATGTTGTCAAGTGGAATATGCAGTTATATTTAATCTAATCCATCCAGGACTTGACATGTGCCCTTGTTAGGAGATTGTGTGAAATATGCTATTGACAGGGAAGGTAGAGCATATAGTTAGTTAACCAATAAAACTGTAAATAAGGTACATATAAAGTCGACAGTAGAAGGCCAAATTGAATCCTCATGCTTTCTGCTCAGAAAACAGCTAGGTAGTCATTGAAGATATTCTGCAATTCTACTGGGCTCCAGTGAAATTTCTGAGCCAGATGAGCGACTATGACCATTTACACATCACAAGAATATTTTTTGTGAATGAACGTGTGCAGGTAATCAGGAATACAGGAGCCGTTTGAAGTGATTGTTTGACAGTCAAAACACAATGATTAAATATGCTAAGCCCACATTAAACGGTAATACACTTCAAAAGCGTGTAGTTTTTTCCCCAGAGATTAGGGATATATGTTTAGACCCGTAAAAAAGTATTTAGCACTCAAGGTTGTACAGAAATCTACTTTGAAAACTTCGTAAGAAATTCTTAATTCTATAACAGCTGATTGTTAATGTTGACTTTACTTCAATGCTGGCTAACAGTGATGTTTACTTCCTATTGGAATTCAACCAGAATGAGAACCTTCCCTTCAACAGTTGACAGTACGATTAACTGCTTTGTTTGTGTTGCATTGGTTCACTTAACAATGTACAAACAACAAAAACTGAAAATGCAGAGCAAAATAAAATTCTAATTATTAGCATGACTTTGAATGTTGAGCAAAGTTTGTTAAGTGAATAAATTAGGTCAATTTCCTGGCCCTTTCAAGTCAAGCCAATTTCGAAAAATATACTTTTTAGGTGATTGGTTGACTTTTTTCAGTGAAGCAATCTAAAAAATATAAGTTGAAAATGTCTGTCAGTGGAACAGTACAGACACTTTGCTGTTTTTTAAATTTAGTACTTGATGTATTGCTGGCTGTTTTACAACGAGGATAAAATGAATGAGGATTTTTACCTGGAGGTGGATTGTCTCGGTCCACACTACAGGAAGTAGGGAGACGAAACTGAATACCTGGAAAGAGTAGGCAACACCAGTTAATTAGGGAAAATAAATAACAGGAGAGACTCATTTCATACCAAGGTCCTTTTTGTATAGCAGTACCTACCATGCTTCGGTCCAACAAGGGTCAAGGTCACATTCAATCGAGAGTCAATGACACATTTCAGATACCGTAAACATACATTTTTATCGTGATCTTGATATTAAGTCAATCAAAAGCGAGCAAAGACGTGGACATTATCTTGCTAGGATGTTCCAGAGTTTTCAGCATTTTCTGTGTTTCCATCCACAACAAGGACATTCACACAGCATGGTCATTGAGACTGTTTTCAGTTACGACTGCTGGAATCACAGGTATTAGATTGTGCTTAACAGAACATGCAGCATCATCTAATCCTCTCAAAGGGCATATAACTGTGCCCTGATGCACATCACGTAGACAAACTGGCAAACAAGATGATGTAAACTGAAAATAGCTAGTTAATTGAGCTACATGTAGAACCTTTGTTTAAAAAAAGTTACATCTCTGCAATATATATGCAGCAATTGTGGATTTAAGTTTGTACAATATTATACACAGAAAAGCATGTTGCCAATTACGACAAAAGCAAATGTCTTCGGTTGGAATCATTATTTGACGTTGTCAACTCATCCTCATGTGGCCACGTTACCTGCCGCTACATATCACATTTAAACACTCTGTTAAATGGACCATCCACAACATAGTGGAATCACACCGTTAACAGTGGTTTAAGTCTCTGTTGCACAATAGGTGCCGCATAAGTGGATGTGTGCTGCAACAATAATCAGTTGGTCAGGGCTAGTAGCGCTAGTTGCCAAGTGGTTAGAGCATCTGACCAAAACCGAAAAGTTGCTGGATCAAATGATTGACCTGAAAATATAAAAACGCAGCTGTTCTGGCCCTGAACGAGGCAGTAAACTCAAATTGCTCCTGAGTCGTTGAGAATACATTTTCAGTCAACTTACCTCATAGAAAGGAAAATACATTTGAAACGGAACTGGTGGTTTATTCGGTTCTCTTGTCAAATAAGAGAAACATTGGCATTTCGGGGTTGGTATCCACTGGTCCAAGTTCTACAAATTCCTACGTTTGAAATGCTTTACTTGTCACTGGTTCATGATTAGTGGGATGGTAATGACAACCGTTTGAATGCTTCCTAACTTTATTGGTGAAGGTCGATTGCAACTAACTTCAACCTAGCCTAGTTGATATGTGAGCTAGCTAGCTTAACATGTTGTACACTTCCAGAAATGAAATTGAGGAAAAAGTAACTAAACAAAATGTTTTTAATCAATAGTCAGTATTCTATATCGCTCAAGAAATGTGATTGATAATGTATAAAACTGGGTCTGTAAGATTTGTCAAAACAGTATTGGAAGATTGAATAAGAAGAGCATACATCCTTATTTTAATTGTTTTACAACTGAAAGCTTTTAGCTTAAGTAATTTTTTTGACTCCGTAACATGCATGTGGAGAGTGCAAATTAGCTAATGTTTAATTCCGCATGTTAAAGGTATAACAGGCAAAAAGTTCATATAAACATGAACTTTTTCCCTGTATAAAAACCAATAGACTAGTTTTACATTATCACTAATGTCTGCCAACGCACTGAGAAAAATCATTGAAACTATTGTGTACAGAAAAGTGCAGCCTCAAGCACAACTGGACAACCTTTTGTGATTTCCTGTTTGACAAAATTCTACACTCATCACTCAGTTGCAAATTACATGAGAATTTAATTACTAGATAGTGTAAGGAATCGTTGCAAAACATATTTTTCACAGCTTTTGGTCTGGGGGAATAAATTGTAACAGTTTGAACACTGTAACATGACTGGTAGGCTGGGGACTTAAGTGCAGACTTGAGTTGCAGCAATTCACCATTTTACACAGGTGGTACAGATTCTACATGTAGCTCATATAACATAACCAGTTAAAATACAATATATGATTCAATTTTAAAAATGATAACAGAAGAATGGATCTAAATAAAGGTTTGATCAAAAACTTGATGCAGATTATAAATGGGCTTGACAAACACCCGGAAATTAGTTATAAAATTGGTGAAAATATAGAGAAAGACAAACACTTAACTTGTCTGCCAAACAAACACTGCATAAACATGTCACCGAATTGTTTAGATTGAGCCTTGATGTTCAGAGAGCAAAGTCATAGGGCAAATTACAGGAAGGAAAAGGAAAAGTACAGGATAAACGGTGTGAGACTCCGCAATGTTAGGGCTGGAAAGTTGTGTGTTATACATCTGGCATTAGAAATAAGGTTTATATTTTGGTGAAAACTCTGTAGTTAGGTATATAAAAACAATCATTAGCAAAACCAAAAGGACACAACTTTGATTCGGTTAACTGATTAGTTGATTCATTATTTTCTAATATGAAGTTGCCTGGATACGTTATTTCAATCATGTTTTGTGTAATAATAATACCTGTTACTACAGTTGCGATAAATTAATGTAATCACATTTAATTTTTCTCTATATCTGTCGGTAGTTATTGTACAAGTCTAAAATAATACTAATAAATCGTTATGAAGTAACTACATTGTATATGGCAACTTAGTAAAAAATACTACTAATACAGTATCTAGTAATTGACCGCCTTTTAGTCCTTTTCTTTCTTTCCAGAGGCACTCTCAGAGCGTTTCGTTTGTTTCCAGGTGGTCAAGACTTTCAGCCACATTGTGACCATTTGATTGACAGCGACTCTTCTCCGTTCACTTCCCTCCATTTCGGCCATGGGCGATCCACCTGCCGTGGCCGTAGACTCAAGACCAGCCTTAAGACTGGGGGGTAGGTGACTTATCCCGGGTCAGTAATGGTATGGAAGGGCTGACATGGAAGTACTGACAAGCGACATGGGCATGGGGGCAGCTGATTTAACATGAACAGTGAGATATGACGGGTCATCATGCAGAATCACATACTGCTACCAGTTCAGATTAGAGAAATCCTGCACACAAAAACATTTAAATGCAGGTCGTGTGTCCTGAAATTGAGAAAAAAGACTAAAAGAGCAGGAAAGTATTGCTTTCCTTGCAAAAAGGAAGTCATTTCTACGGTATTGTTTACTAATGGCTTTGGCATAATGAATGGAGTAGATTCATGGATATATTGATGGTTGGATGGATGGTTGGATTGAGGACAAACTCAATAAAGGACAGGTCAAAAATGAGGACAGTCCATCAGGGTCCTGCTGACTCTGCTAGCGCTCATTTTCTGAGCTAACGAGCAACTGTTCAGTATCCTCAGTTGAAAGTAGAAAACACAATCATGTTTTCCAGAGCCACATACATATATACATACAGTGGTGATGCCCCCATGGATGCGGCGTGGATTAACCTTTCATGTATGGAAACCCACAACCAACCTTCACAGATCAATAGGCTGGAGGATGTTTCAACAGTGTACAATGTACAACGCTTGAGGAAACCAGCCCCTCTGTCTAATGTGTCTGCTTCTGCACTGCAGTATTGTGCTGTGGGCACTCTTCAGATCATCCACGTGTCTGTGTCACTTGTAGATGGGTTTCTTCTGAGAGACTATATGTCCTGTCCATCAAGCTGCCTCACGCTTTAGAAACAGGATATAGGATCCCGTTCCTATGACCCGCTTTGGCTCTTACAAGCCAAGGCTCGTTCAAAGCTACTTCCTTTCTAAGCTACTTTTCATGAAAATTAAATGAAATTTAAAAAATATTTGTGCAAACTGAAATAATTACTGATTAAATAAATAAAGTGATTTGGGTAAAATACAAATGCCAATACTATATAATATTGGAAATAGTAACAACAAGAATAATAACAATAAATATAATAAACATAATAAGGTTTAAATTTGTAATAAACAGTTCAAGACATTCATAAATAACAAACAAATGAAAACCAAATGCGACTATTGTATGAAAACTACAATGCAGGGACTAGCTTCTGGGTTACATGCATCTCTGTATAAAAGACAAGCGCAAGACATCTCTAATGGAATGGGAATGTATGCTTGCATCTCATAAAGGTACCATCCAGGAACCACATAATAGAAAAAGTATTGTGAAAAAAACGAAAATGGCATTCTCTGCAAGTTTTTTTCTTAAAATAAACATGACAATACTGACAAAGGACTGAAGAGTAATGACTCGTCCTACATTAAGATACCCAGAGGTGAGACAAAAATGGTGCTAACAAATGTATAAACAACATAGAAAAAAGTATAAGAAAATGGTGCCCTACCAGACCTACCGTACGCTCTACGCCCCCCAGCTAAGCTACGGGCGCCTATAATGAAAAAAAGTAATAGCTTAGTACAAAAAGAAAACATATTGAGAGGTTCATAGTTACTGTTTCTGGCCCATGCTGTGTGTGGGTCTGGTAACTGTTTTGTGCTGGATCATTCATATTTTGTCATGTGATTTATTTATTTTATACCTATTTGTTCATCTAAGCCAAAACATAAACATTTGCAACGACTTGACTCACAAAACAAATTTGAATTTTTGATTGCCATTGTAAAGCTATGATTCCCCATAAATGAACATACTAGACAATTATTCAAAACATCTTCAATGTTGTCAAACATTGTTTGCTCGTTATATATATTTTTATATTGATTCATGAAAAAATACAAAAGGCTGGAACAACTGACATTTTACAATAAAACCAGCAGAATTATGCAAATAAAAGTACATTCAGAATGAGCAAAAACACATAAACAACCGTATAATCTTAAATAAAATATAACCAATGTAACCGTCAATATATAAAAAATGGTAAAGATAATATATCAAGTTGTGGTCAACCCAGAGCAAATTTGAATGAATCCTAGACTAGTATATCAATTTCAGCGTCACAAAAAATATTAAGAAAAGAAAACATCCTGGGCCTGTTGTCTGTCTAAACTCTAAAGTATTAGAGTGTATGTAAACAAAACATTTGAAAAGCATATTTAAACATGTGCTTGTTATGTTATACTTAAATCCATTTGATTATTTTCTTAAAATTGCTTAAAAACAGGAGAAAACTCATCTAAGAAAGTGTAGAAAATGAATTATATTGAAACAGTAAGTCTATTTTCTTTTCAATCACATTTTATTTTTAATTGAACTGCTATCAGATTCCAATCCAAACCTGTAAACTCTAAGTCTGGACATCAAAAGGGCAGCACAGTATTTGTGTCAGATCTCTATAGCAATGAGATGCCAAAATAAAACATCTCAGTGTTCTTTTAAGTAATTTGAACATGAAATACACATACCAGATATAACATACAGTATAATAATATGGACTGATCAGTCATGATTTCATCCTAGTGCCATGCTTACAAATATTAGAAACAAATTAAAGTTGAATAGCTTGTCCTGCTCAAAATGCAAATTTGTCCCTTAAAGTGGTCTATGTACTCCCCTGGGATATGATGCTATCTGGTTCCATCAGATATCCTAACCCATCACCACATTAGCATGTGGTGGTGATTACATAATGGAACAAATTCCCAAAAAAAACAATGAAAGATAAACCATCAGCATTTCATAAATTAAGTCAACCGTTGGTCACTAGCGAAATATTTAAAAGGTTTTCGTTGAATTAGATGAATAAAGAATGAAATTAATTATTATTTTTCCTTTTCAAGCTGTTAGCTGCATTTAGCCTGGCAACACGCTTAAACAACGAAAATGTTTAAAGGGGAAAGAAAGTAATGAATGCCAGGTAAATTCATTTTAAATTTGTTAAGCTCGGCTAGTAGACTACATGCTTTGTATAATTAGACCAAGTCATTGGCTCTTTGCTATGGGCACTTTTGCTGGAGCGAAGAATTTCATTGGCTGACATAATTTTAATAGAGATTTTTTTTTCAAACGTGACCTATTTGCGTCTTACTCAGCCCCACTGTTGACCTCTCCTGTACATGATGTTACAATACCCGTTAAATGAATACTGTTTTTTGTCTTTTTACTATCTCAAACCATAACCCTACTCTTCTTCATTTTTAACAATATGAATGCATTCCAATAAAAGGTTAAATATGTATAATATGTAAACCATTTGAGAGTTTTGCTTTCATAAACACATTTTTGATTCAACAATGTTTAGAATATTATTAGTTGGTCCTTTCTTTCGCACATTCAGTTGTAGTATTCATTGACTATGTTAATTATTTGATGTGCATTTTGAGCAGAAAAAACTGATTCGGCTGTTTCAAATTTTTCCAAGTATGGCACTAATAATAGTTTTAATAATAGACAGTTTGGAAGCCACATCTTTATCCTTTTTTAAATCAAGGTTCTTTGCACGAACTTGTTCGGACTGAATTAAAATATCATTCTTAATACTTTGCTACATCTCAAGTTGTTCAGGAGTAAAATTGTCAATTCACGATTACATTAGGCAGAAAACAAATGACATATATTATTTTTCAAGGCGAATACGACTTTTTATCAATAACGCTAATAATAAAAATACGATTTTGTATGACCAGCTTTTAAAAAAGCGACAAAATGAATAATTTGCCTGAGTTTCATGCAACATATTTACTATAAATGTCTCTGCACAATCAACTAGTTCATGATATGCAAGTTTCTGTGGATAAGACAGAAAAATTAAGAAAACAAACCTAAAGACTTAATACCAACTACAAAAACTGAACATAATCTGAAACAATACTAGAAAAAAAGACATAATATTGCATAGAATGAATGAATGTAGTTTTGAGACATCAAGAGTTGACGTGCCCCCATCAATGATTCAGCACCTTTATATCAGTTCAGCCTCCCCAGACTAGGAAGGATACAGAAGAGGAAGCAACATGTTTTTCTCCTCTGTCACTCCGAGCAAATAGAGGAAAATATAAATTGAGTTAAGAGTTTCTTAGACCATTCAGATTTTTTTAAATAAAATTCTAACTAGCTTGATTTTTGTGATGCTCTCACAGTCTTATCTTTCCTTTAAAACAACACAAAATGTCAGCCAACCTGTGGGTGTTTATTTAAGAGAGACAATTGAGGGAACATTCAAGATCCTTTTTGTTCAGGATATCTGGACCAATGACAAATGGGTTGAGTCTTTTTTTTATAGTTTACTACTTGATTTTCTAGATCAGAAACCATACTATAGACGTCCATTAGGAAGTATGGCACTGGAAAACTTTGATGGCAAAAAAATCATTCCACTGCCAGGCTAAATAACAATTCCACAGCCAGATCAAAATGTGATTATTTGATATTTTGGTGGCAGGATTCATTTCACCTTTCTTCTTTTGTTACATATCCACTTGCTGCTAAGTAAGGTTTTTTGGTAATTAAAAAAAAACTTTCCAGTTGAAGCAAGATATCTTCAAGTTGAACCACGTCATCCATAGGAAGTATTTGAGGGGTTTAAGTTAGGGATGTGATTTGTTCAAGCGTCTTTTACATTCCTGTTCTGGAAATCCACAAATTGGGGCATTGTGGGTCTCGAAAATGTTGCTGTGGGTCACATTTCCACACGGCCAAGTTGTTGTATGATGTGACAATGGAGGAAATGAATGGTAAGTGGTGTCATGTGACCTGTTCATTTCTAGTTGAAGCTTCTTTTTCAGAACATTTCGAGGGAGATAATTGAGGACTTTTTTAAGTTTCCGTGGAGCCTGGCTTTGCCATCACTAGTGAAGGCGGTATAGGTACATTCAGGGGTATTATAAGACTGTGTCCCCCAAGAAACAATGAAGACAAGGTGGTTGGACTATGCTCTCTGATTGTCTTACTGACACGGACTATCTAGGATATATTTGTAATATATATTACACAGGGCAGTGATTGCATCTTAGTATTGAACGAAACTGCACTAGGTTAAAGTTGCAGGGCTATAGATTTAGAACCAAGGAAGAACGTTACGGACCTCTGGTAACCCCTCTTAGAAGGATTATGTCTGAACATTCATCACCATTAATGACAGAATGTGAAATACAAGCCACCGGTTTCTGTCTCTACAAAAATAGTACATTTATATACACATATATAGGTTAAACATGTAACATACAGTAGATTGTGCTGGAATGAACTTAAAATGTACTCAGGTAACGCTTACTGTCACTGTTTTGTGGTCTCTTATTTTCCCTTTGTTGGACATCGGATGAAAATTGTAAAATGTATGTTCATTTAAATTTTTAATAAGTACACTTAAAAAATTGGAAATTAGTTGCTCTTTTTACTTTAAATGTTAAACTGTGTGAAGTATGTTGTATATTAAAATGCAACTAATGTGAGAACATAAATTCAGGATTTTTTTTAGGAACATGAATAACAATTATGTAGGAGACACCTTGCTGCATTAAAGAAATCTTTTAAAGATTATAGTAAATTGTGGAATTGATTAATTAATGTTGGATATCATTGATATTTGACTGATAAAATCATCTCTCTGATAAGTCTGAAAATAATTTAAATTAAATTAATTAAAATGTTCTATAAAAGTAAAGTTGTATAAAGCTTTGGTATCTTGTATTGTTCCATTTGCGGCCAATCAATAAATCATTTACAGATTTCAAAATGCCTATGTTGAACTAACCCTGCCAAAATGGACTGAAAAATATACATTTGTACGATGACACATGGAATGGGTAAAGACTACTTTACCTGTTAATAAATATTACATCTGTCTTTTTTATTTAATCCATACAAAACAATTGATTTAAAAACTTTCACAGTATCACTTCAGTATTAAATAATCTAGAGCTTTCTGGAATGAACTGACTTAGGAAACCACTGGAATTTAATGTCTCAGTAAACACTAACAATTTCAGTTTTTGGTGACAAACTGCAAAAATTTTCAAAATTATTTTTCCAGCTTCATAAAGGTTTAAGGACCCTCTTGCTATATTGTAGTTCCTTGTTGTTTCTAAAGGGATACAATTGGTTGGGAGGGATGGGAGGTAGTATTCAAGGTGGGGTCTGTAAAGACAACTTGCCATTATTATGAATTCATATATAACTTTCTAACAAATAGAGTTATTTTGTGCGTTCAATAAATCCTATCAAGACCGGTTATATCCTACCACTTGGTGAGGCAAAATAATATAGGCTACCTTGCTCATGAGATGACCACAGTTGAGCGAGTACATTCGCAGTCACTATTTAAGGTGGCTTGAGCAACATCTTACTCATCGACTGAACAAAAAACAGTCAATTTGGTGACTCATTGTGACATACATTAAGATACTTTTTAACGTCCGATAGACAGCAGCCTATTTCTGTGGTGCTTCGGGATTAAATCCGTGTAACATTCGTACCATTGTTTTTCACTTTCCAAAAGTATTCAAGGCATCCCTTTATAATGGCTTTACAGGTCCCTTATTATTGTAACGTTTAGTGTTGTCGTAACATGCTCTGAGAATGACAGGCCAACATCTAGATGTCTGCATAGTAAAGGGACACTCAGCGACAATGCCCTGACTCTCTCTGCATGTAACATATCCCCCCCCTCCCACTCCTGACCTCCTGCACTTGTTGTCTGGGGTCATCTTATCAAGGGGAAACTCCTTGTGTATCGTGTGTTCATCTGGTTCATATGGGAATGATTAAAATGACATTGACAAGTATGACATGGGCCCACTTGTGTACTTCCTACTCCAGAGTTCCAGGCTGGCGCTTCTGCGGCCGCCTCCTGATGACCTTTTGCGACTATTCTGCTTCCTGTCGTCCCATGTTGAGGAGTCTTCGGATGGCCGGGAGCTGGAGGGGCTGCTCATTTCCTCCTCCGGCGTCGAATTGCCGGTGATCTCAATGCGTGGAGGGTCCATCAGATCAATGATGCTAAAGGGACTCGGTTCTGGTTGGCACATGACAGACTTGTCCTCTGTGTTCTCTCTGAGGGGTCCGCTGGTACCTGCTTGGATACCTACGGACACTTGGTCCCCAGTCTGCGTGGAGCTGTCGCTGGCACTCTCGCGACACAGCGTCCACATGTTGTAACACTGGGTGAAGTTGAAGAAGTTGCTGTTGAAGGTCTTGAGCTCGCCGCACACGTCCCTGCGCAGCTCGGCCAGTTCGTAGCGCATGGCAGAGATTTCATCCTTCCACTGCATGTTGAAGGCGGCCACCATGTTGGCGGACTCTTTGAAAGCCTGGAGAGCCTGAGGTACCGGTGGATCGGGGGCGGCTATCGAGGGCGCGGCAGGGATGCGGTAGGCAGGCGGCGAGTTTGGAGGGACGGAGATTGCGGTTACGGTGGAGCTGGTGCTGTGCTGGCTACGAGCCACAGCGTTCTCCCGCTCCAGACGCTCCAGCTCCACATAGGCAGAGGAGCTGGCCCCGTCATCGTCTTCTATCATGTCCTCGTTTAGCAAAGAAGTGCCTTCCAGCACATCATATCCCTCTGGAAGACAAACGTGAATATGCAAATAGAAGGACATTCAAAGGGAGGGAACAGCCGGAGTGTTATGTAACTGTCATGCCTGACGTAGAGGGCCGGACACATGCCTACGATCAGCATGCAGAATGTGAGTAAAATATGGCACCAGCGGTGCTCTATTAGCACGCTACATGAATCAGATCAATGTGTATCAATGGAACAACGATTTTCGACCAGTTGAGTCGAGAATATCGAGGAAATATAAACAGCTAGACAATTGGTCGATTGTCGAAATCCGGAAAAAAATAAGTGCGTGAGGCATTGGTGATCCCTTTGTGAGAATCAGTTGTAATTGTTAAAACTTAACGAGAGGTGCCGCTCAGACTCTGACGTGGTCTCTAGGTTTGTACTGCTATCTACTAATGCAGCAGTGTTCAAAACTTTGAAATGCGAAGAAAAAAAACGACCAGGTACGCTGAGCCAACCGAGGAATGTATTTTGACTCACATACTGCAGGCGTTTCATGGTGTTTTACACTGCCTTCTCACTCATCTGAATGAATCAACCTTTCAAAATCTTTCCATCTTTTCACCGCACTGCACCCTGGGAAGAGGAACTCTGTCGATTTGTAGATTTGTAACATAAGCCAACATTACCAATCAGTTACAAATTTAAAGACCATTCCCCGAATAAAAAAACACGTTCCCCTAAAAAGCATTCCTACGCGCTTTCCGATCGTTTCTTTTTCGATTTTTGTTTGTTGTGCAACAGAAAAGATGAAAAGGCAATGGAAAAAAAATCACAACTCAAGTCATTGGGCCGAGAAGCAGATATGAACCCTATTGAACATGTCAGGTCCCTCACGTGAGGTTGATAGGACCATGTGGAGTTCCCCAATGGTGGGTGAATCCCTCCTACAGGGCTGCAATCCCACAGTCAAAGACAGCTGATAACATCCACGCCAAGGGTCAAACCCAGCCACCTGTGGCCTTTACAGAGGTCGACTTCATAGAAAAAAACAAAACACAAAGCTAGTGTAACTGCTCTTATGCATTAAACGGTGACAGTGACACTTTTAAGTGCAATTCTTTTTGTCTGGATATGGACACATACTGTGTTCGACTGGGCTCTGTCTGGTTTCACTAAGGGTGAGCTTATTGAGACACTTCAAACAACTTGCAAAAGCCAGCGAGGCGCCAATGCATTGTAATCAAAAAGATGATTCTGGAATACACTAATAACACAGTATCCAAGGCCTCTGGGTTTTGTGAGTTGTCCGGACCCATGTCGGTTTGTCAACGTACTGTACATGGGTTTTGTTTTTTCCTACTATCGTATCAAAGTGATTTTTTTTTTTTTTTTAATCGCTGAGAAGGCAGTGCAAAAACACACATAAACATAGCTATATGTCGCTATGCGTGTTGACATTAAAATACCTGTGACAGGCATCACTGAGGTCTCCAGCTGTTCTGTCCCCCTGGTTATCCTTCAAGAGATGCACGGCGAGTCAATGGGAGAAAGGGGTGCTGCTCTTCTGCCCAATGTGGCATCATACAGTAGGAACCCTCCCCCACACAAGGGACTACCTCGACACGCTTGCGTTAGGTTGGGAACCGTTTAGATTTGTTTCAATTGTCAGCGGCAGCGAAACACTGTGGATTATTGACGACATTTTCAAAGTGGCTATTCCCTAAAAAATAAACCAAACGGTTAATGTCATGTACAAAATACTTGCGAATACTGCTTGTGGTGGAGGCAACAGGTCACAGCCAATTGTTTCTCACTAGCACATCCTATTCCATAACCCAATCGGATGTGTGAATGTATTCGGAGTAGAGAAAAACTTTCGGAGCCAATTTAGTGAGCCAATTGTGAAGTGGACAGAATTGCAACAGAGGGCTTACTGGGTGAAAGGAGTTCAGCAGGTAAGACGGTGGGATTGGAGGACACTGTTTGATCCTCAGCACTTCGGTCACATCCCGGGTCTGAGGGATTCTGACTGTGCAACCCAATTGAGCATGACAAGATAAACAAAACAAAAAACTCCAGATTGTACAGGCAAACCAAGAAAATAACAAAAAGCAAACAAATACAGAGGTCTGGTACAAATGATTCATAATAGGTCATAATATTGTCAAATTAAAAATGTCATATGAAATGCCAGTATTTCAATAGGGTTCATAGCTTTACTCTTTCAGGCGAACACCAAATGCACTACAGCTATTTGTTTTTCAGGGAACAGTTGTTCTGTTTGCACAAAGAACCAGGTAAGTTGACGCTGTGGCAATTCAATTGTCTGTAATATGTTGCACAAAATCTTCATACCCTCATATTAAACATGAAATGCTTAATATATATCAAGTGTGTTTAGCATCTAATGAGCTGCAATGTAGCTGAAACAGTTTTTTGTAAGAGTGCTACTGTAGGTGAAGCCTCTTCCAACCATGTCAATCCTCATGTCAACAAATAAGGACTCTCTGAAACACATCTGATAATCTAATGAAAGAGCATTTCAGTTTTCACAATATCAAAAGTGATAAACCACTTGCCAGTAAATGTTCCAGTAGAAGGCATTATTCAATTCCTATTTGGTTTTATGCAACACAATACAACAATATATAGACAAAACTACTTCACTATACGCACTCTGAAATGCCTTTACTAGTAAGTTCCTTTGTGCAACCAGTATCATATCTGAGTTTGTTGACTTACCGTGTCAGTTACAATATTGCTTTTGCTTTATTATTGTGCATTAGGCTTCTGAGTCAAGATCAAGAAGAAATGCTAGTGTAATGACGGGTCCGACAAAACACGGAAGGAGGAAGCTGAAGACCTCTCCGAAGCAGGCTAGGAGGTCTGTAATAGCAACGCTCCCACTCAGATCCTGCTTTCGGGATCCCATTCTCTAAACACCGCACACACACACGCACACACACACCACTGGGACTCCCAAGCTCTCCTCAGGGCGCGTTCCTCTAACGCATGCCGTGTCTTGTGAGTGACTGCAGTGTGTTGTGGTGCACTGTGGATGTAAGTGCACGCACTTAGCCAGCGACACACACATGACCAATCGGAAAAGGCCAGACCGGAGATATATACGCGTATCGTGCAAAGTCACACGCTTGCAAGCAAACGCCTTAGGCAGGA
This sequence comes from Dallia pectoralis, assembly GCA_029465975.1. Classification (NCBI taxonomy): domain Eukaryota; kingdom Metazoa; phylum Chordata; class Actinopteri; order Esociformes; family Umbridae; genus Dallia; species Dallia pectoralis. The sequence continues at coordinate 15,570,058 of CM055734.1, read as the reverse complement.
CAATACAAGACACGCGACGACAACAGCTGCCCAAAGGAAAGAACCGGAAACATTAAGCCCAGCATCTTTCAAAGCTCAAGGGTACCCCACTGTACATATGTAGGTATGTCGAGTATGTTTAAGAATGTATGAGGAGTATGTGTTCTAAGCCTTCTCCCATTTGGGGATTTTCTCTGAGGCATACTGTTACCTGTTGTGGATCTGAGAGTTGAAGTGACAGTGGAGGATGTCATTGAAGGCAAGCAGTCGTCGTCTTGGGAATACCCAGCCTGAATTGCGCGCAGGTAACTGTGGCTTCGAGTGCGGAACGAGCCAGGCAGGTCCAAGGCCTCCATGGCCTGGGATTCTACTTCGCTAAAAACGGACTCGCAAACTGACTCAAACTGGCCATTGACCTCAGTCTCACTCACCTGAGAGACAAAAACAGGAATAGCAGTCCTTAATTTTTCCTCTTCCTTTCTCTTTCTCACTTTGATTCTTGCCCTTTGCACAGTAAATATGAAGGAGGGTTAGCGTTATAGAAAGGCAGTGGGAATTCCCGACCGTTTGAAAGAAATCACACAATCTTTGTTTTCCTTATAACAATGAATAAAGATACAAAGACAACAAAATTAAATGAGGAAAAACAATGCATCACTTGGAGTACCGTATTAAAGGCCGAAACAGGTCACCGGCATAGACATACATACGTTACTACTGGGGGGAAAGGGGAAAGCGGATGTCCCTTCAAGAACCTATTCAGAAGCAGAAATGATGGTGCAACACAGTAAATACATGCAGTTAGCGACGTTTTCAATGTAGTCAATATGTACATATATTTCCATCTCCATGCATCCGATTTAATGTCGGGTAAGAAGCTATGTTAACAAAGAAATCGGTGAGACATTATTTAAAAAATAGGTTAATTGATATATTAAGCTTAGCATACGTAGAAATCCATCTTGTCTATATAATAATGTAAAGTGTGCTAATATGTAATAAAAATACTGTAGATGGTGTATTAAATCACTGCCAGCCACAGGGCATATTGTATTTAATAGTCACTTTTGATCAAACGCGTGGTCCTGCTGGTGAAACATCGTACACTGTAGACTGACTGAGCCGATCAAATTAGTGAAAACGAACCTAAACAGATATATATATATATATATAGCATTGTGTTCTCATGTCCTTCAGTATGCATTTGGCTAACTGTAACTAACGAAGACAATCTATGAATTAAATCCTGATATAATCATATGAGGAGGATGGGTCTAGTGGTGACAGTTTTGTGTCTAAATGATATCCGCGACCCCTTTACCAAGCAACTCGTCCCGCCCACTCTTTTCAAATGGCCCGCTGTCTCCTTCCTCCTTGTCCTCCTCTAAAGACCCAGATGTTGGCCCTGTCAAGGGCCTGTGTGTGGGACTCACCTGGCTGACGCAGCTTGCCTGGCTGAGGGTGCTGACGGCGCGCATGTAGCTCTGGTTCCGGGAACGGAACTGAGGGCCCAGGGGTATATGATGCTGGGGGTAGTTGGTAGATGGGTCCAGGGTGACACTGGTATGGGGCCGCATCATCTCTCGGCTGGTTTGCAAGTGGTAGCCCTGGCTAAAAAGAGACAGAAGCTTCAACTATTGTATATGGCGCTAAACCGGAGAGGTGTGTCGCTGGCTTGGTGTCGTCGTCACATGAGCGAACCTGTATTTTTGTTAGAGCAAGGGTTTCTGGGTAGATGAGTCAGAGCTGCTATGATGTAGCGTGTGAAGGTGTAGCCCTTCCGTCTCTTATTATATATTATTAAATATATTGAAGTTCAGTTGTGTCTGCTGCTTCAACTTCAACAATCCATAGACGGCCACGAGCAGCATAGATGACGTACAGAACTGCTGTATTCAGGTGTTGATGTGTTAGTAGCAAAGTGTTTGGCGTGCCCTGATTGAAATTCCCTCTGAATAAAACATAGAGCTTACAGCGAAAGTGATTCACCCACCCGCGACATTACCAGCCGTATTGCGATCAACCCTGAGCGATGATGCCACGCGAAGTCCCCGCAAACCCCAAAACACGGGTGACTCGCGGGCCCGCAATTACGGCGTGTGAGGACAAGCAGGAAGTGAGTAGAATTTCAGTGAGATGATTCAGCTCTGGGTTACAAAGGCACAGGGAGTCTGAACACTGAATGGCACGAAGGAGTGATGTGAGCAGGGCACATCCTCAACTTCTGTGTGTGGTGAGTGTGTGAGTGTTTCTCTGTGTCTGCAAGGGTGTGGCCCTCTGGCGCTCAAGCATCAATCCGGTTCTGAAAGAGCGATTTGTGAAGCCAGCTTGGAATAACAATGAGTCAAAATATGTCCAGGAGAACCAGCCGATTCATCCTCTGGGTCGAGATTTGAGGATACCATTGCAAAGAGATATGAAATATATTTCACTAATACCAGGGGGAGCAAAATGTATGGTATGAGAAAAGTCGAAAAATAGGCCGCTTGTAGAAAGGGAAACGCCCAGGAGACCAGAGGTGAATAAGGGCTTTGTTGGGTTTGAGCTTTGCCTATAGGTGGCGAAGGGCAATTCCCCTCTGCTGCTCCATCGACCAATCACCTGGGTCTTGTCGTAAATGTTAGTGAGTCTGGTAGGTAGCAATCCTTGTTGCCATCTTGCTGTTGGAAGTCATTCGTATTGCAGTGATACCACAGACCATGTGACGACGCCAAGTGTCTGGAGCAGAGCTGGAAGTTTTACGCCAGAGAAGTCTCTAAAAAGTTATTAGGGAAGCAAGTACTGAGAGATGGTCCCAGAGATGGTATAGGGATGGCGTTGATGGTAAAGTGGTTTTGGCTATGGGTCTTTACTTGCTGCAGGATTCGATCTGGATATAGCCTGAGTTGCTAAAGTTTGAGACATGGATGTACTCAACTTTTTTTTAACTGGTTGCCAAAGTAATCAGCTGAGATTGAGTAGAGTGGATAATGTGGCAAAGACTTTAAGACTTTCTGAGGGATAGATAAGCTTGATCACAAGTGATTTGTGGTGGATCGAGAGTAAGAAAATGTTAGATTGAGGTGAGTCCCTTTGCCATAGATAAGCGGGAGAGGGCTGAGCAGACTGAGAGGAGATGGGAAGGTTAGAGGATGTGAATAGGACTGAGAGTAGGGTCAACAAGGTCATTTCAGAAGACATTAGAGACAAGGATTCACCAGAAGCTTATAGGATAGAAATAAGACAGTATTAGAGGAGACAACAACAATTAAAAGACAGAAAAGAGGAGGTGGTTGAAATTAGTTTAGGATGAGGTCAAAAGTTAAATGGATTTGCAAATGCTGAAATAAAATACATGCAGATAACTGAGGCCTGTACTATGAAGCAAGTTCAACGTGCCCTGGTTTACTTTACATTATATGGCTTCACCTAACCTGAAACTTGTGATCTAGTTAAGAGATGTCACGACGGTGGTTATTGATTTGTTCAATCAACCCAGGATTTCCCAATCTAACTACGAGCGCGTTCACATAAAATGGGCGGAGTTTGCGCCATACCACCAATCACAGACATGGACAAGTGTAGCGCGTCATATTTTACGCAAGAGGAGCAAAGAATTATAATTGAGAAATTGTCACGGATTGAACGTCGTAGTGCGGTGGAAGCCATGTGCAGAGACGTCTGATCCGTTTACTCAGGTTTTATTAAGACAATACAAAGTAAAACAAACCGAGTACGGCGAAAACACACTAAACTGTTGAACTTAAATCAAAGATGCGCATACAGCGACTTATACAAAAACATTTACGAACAACAGTTACTATGATAACACAAACACTCACCTCTATTACAACATGACATGAAACAATGCACCAGCACCAGTGAATACTACTAGCCCAACCTTTATAGCCCACTAACGAATCATTGAAAACAGCTGTGACAAAACGTAAACAAGGAAGTGGTGCGTCAATTAAAAGAAACCGTGTGAAAACAAAACTCACCACTTGACAAAAATATTAAGAATATAAAACGGTCATACTGGCAAAAAGTAACACAGTTGCTGCCGCCTAAAAAAGTAAGGAAAGCTGGCAAAAGATTGCCAACGGTCTTGGGAACAAATAAAAAATAAACATAAGAACATCATTTAAATCAATTGAAACCAAATGCTGCATTTAATTTACATTAGCACTGGCAACATACGGCTCAATTAGCTGACTAATATGCGTCAGTCCCTCCGCTGAGAACCTATATATTTTATACATATAGTCATCTGGAAAAGCAAACGGGTTTTGTCGGTCCCTGAATGTCCTTGATCCTTTAGGTGAACCTCCCACTATTCGTCCACCGAACGGGATCATCTAAGAATGGTAACGACATATTCAATCAAGAATTGATTGGTCAGTAGGCGGTTCCTTTATCCGCGTTAATCTGATATCTTAACTAAAACCTGCTCCGGACCAGGTTAGGTCCAGCATAAGTTACCATGGCGATGTAACGCTCTAAGAGAGTAACGGACCTCGTGATACCGAAACCTGAACCTGAACTTACCTCGCTAACCACAAATCTTGCTTCGTAGTACAGGCCTCTGGAGGTTGCATAAACGAGTGGTAATCCATCGTCAGGAGAAAAAAGGTGGCAAAGTGTTTAACTTGTTGAGGTGAATAAAAAGCTTGTGTGAAGTTTAAATAGAAATGTAATATTGACAGCATTGAAATAAAATATCCAATTTGGAGACACAAGTAACTATCTGCCAAAACACAACAACGAGAACCTCTTTGACTACAGGAAAATAAATTAAAGAGAGCAGTTTGAAATGCTTTTATAGGTAATTCATGTCTCATTTAGAAAATTCCGGACAACTGGCAAACTACATAGAACAGGTTCTCCCACCAAATTCAGCCCAAGAGTTTTTCCTAAAGAGCTCTAAGAATCCCAAGGAAATTCATGGGATCTTTAGGCCGCTCTCGCGTGCCTGAATGAGAATGCAAAACATGGCCCATATGGGATGTCAGAAAGGCAGTAATTAGTCTCAAAGTTAATAAGACACAACTGATGTTTGCCAGACACTGCCCATAAACAGAGGAACCTAATGCCATCCATAAAGCATGGGGGTGGTGCCATTAAGGTTTGAGGCTGCTTTGCAGGCCATCAGCATGTTTAAAAAATAAGTAATTGAATGTTATGGAATGGCCATCAATTCAATCTAAAAGGTTTTGGGGGCTATATCTGTAGATAAAGTTAGTGGTGTTTTTGCAAACTATTAGGACCAAAACCTCTCACCACAAGAACAGTTGTCTTCACTACAGCATTAGGCCTCAGGAACATGTCCCCGGAACCAAACTGACAATAGCCTGTTCCCCACATTCACCATGAACTCCCGCTTGACAATTGCACCTGAATTAGTTGTTTGTTGTAAACTTACTTGGCATTAAAACTATTTCTGATTCTGATTTAATGGTGTTGATGTGAAAATTGCATGATGATATATCCTTTAAGGGACAGAGTCCTGTCCCTCCACACTACGGTGGTGCTGACACCTCCCCGACCTTCAGAGAGAGGGAACAATCATGGACAAATGAACCACCTGGGCTGAGTTTCGCGCCTGTTCTGTGTTAGTCATTAGTATCTGTATATAGTTTAGTCTGTGTCAGTTTGTCAGTGTCGGGTCATTGTCTAAGGTACGTGGGGTTCTGTTTCATGTCTGTATGTGGTTCTATGTTGTAGTCTTGGGTTGGTTGTGTGTTTGTTCATGGGTCCTTTGGTTATATGTATTGTAACGGTGGAGGGGTTTGGGTGACGTTGTTATGTTTTTATTGGTTAATTGGGGGAGATGTCTAGCCTAGTTCAGTTATTGGGGGACAGGTTAAGGGGGCGGGAGTTACAGAAAAAGGTTAAGTGAAGCGCTCTTGGGCTACTGGTTGACTAGGTGTGCGGTTCTACAGCTGTCATTTACGAGGCTAGTTAGTGGGTTTTTGTTTGGCGGACATCTCAACCCCGGGGTAGCTGTCGTGTGTGAGCACGAGGAAATACATCTGGGCTCACTGAGCTATCAAACCGAACCGTGGTCTCTGCCTCTTTGTGTCTCGGGAAGTGGTCTGTTTCTCCGCAACCCTACAGTATTAATTCTCTGTTTTGTTGTCTAAGTTCTCTGTTTCAGTACCTGTCTGCCAGTGATTGTTAATAAAAACCAGTAAATGGAGTTCTCTGCGCTTGGGTCAGCTTCCTGTCATCTGCCTAGTGCAGATCGTTACATATCCAAGTATGATTAAAAATACCAATTTAAAGAGGTGTACTTTCTCTTTTAAATGACTGAATGCCTATGGTTTGCAAAGAGCAAGATAGACAAACAAATACTAATATAAAGAAAACATTTAATGATTTATATCATGTTCCTAGTTGGAAGAAACTGCATGTGTGTATTACAGCAATGCAAGCTTTAGGCAGAAAACATTTTGTTTGCTTCTCATACCATTTAGAATGGTATCAACTAAACGTATATCATCAAAAGACATAAACAAAATGCATTAGTGATTTGCAATTCCAGAGAGGCAATATGGGAATTCCCTTGTCTGTATGTTTGTTTGAATATCACTTTGTGTAGCCTTTAGCGGGTTATTCTAATACAATAACTGTATTCTAGAACATAAAAAGGGTCTTACAAAAAACATCTAAATTAAATATTAACGCCTGCCTACCCTGCAGAATTATAGAATGGTCAGTCACATTTTTTTGGCATTTATATGTGCGCTATAGAAACACTTACTAACCAAACAAATATTGTGCTTGTTGGCACTTAGATTAAAAAGGCAGTTAATTTAGTTATTTATCCTAGACATCAAAAGGGAATTACTGTGGTTTAATCATTGTTGTAGACTTAGAACATGGTTTTGAGAGAACGGTTGTAATCAGAAACCTAATAAAAAATTGTCACTAAATTAAACAGATTTTATAGGACACTAAAGACAGCATGTCATAAAATGAAGAAAAAAACGATCCAACCTGATTTTTATGAATATCCCATAAATTGCATACAAATATAATTGTTTGTATATATCATTATTGGGACGACTAGTATGACTAGTTGTCCTCTCTTTGTATTGTTCTCACCTTTTCCTTCAGGTTGGTTTGAGTTAATTATGCACACCTGGTTTGAGTTGTTAATTAGCAGGGCTACTTAAGTCACAGGGTGTGGTTGCACTGGGCTTCTTATTATTTCCATGTCACGTTGCAGTAGGGGTGAGTGGTTGGTGCGTAAGTATTTTTATGCCGCTGTTAGATGTTATTTGTAAGTCGCTTGTATGCAGAGTTTTATTTTCATCACAGTGTTTAGTTTGTCGTTCTTAGTTTTCGTGTTTATTTTGCGTTTGGTTTAAAAAATACCACGAACGTTGACTTCGCTTTGCCTCTGGTTCTTCACAGCACTACACCACCCTGTTTGTGACAGTTATATAGTAACATATTTGTATATTTGTTTGGTCAATGCTAAGATTGCTACGATGTCTATGTGGCTTTACCCAAATTTATGACAGACTGCCGTTCAATCTACTTTATTTGGAATTTTGTATTTTATAGCATACTGCATGTTGACCATGGTCCAAAAGAAGCTACCAAAATATCTATGGATCATTTTCTTCATGGTACAGACCAGTCATTTCTCAGCCACTTCCTGCATCATGGAACATCATGAGGATCATTCTGAAGTGGAGGCAGAGTTTCGCCACCAGGACGTGACATTGATCAGTGCGTTTCTCCAAAAAGTAACACAGCAGAAGGAGGAAGAACATCAGGGAGGCTGACGAAAGGACAAGAGCGACCTCAAAGGGCCTCAACTGGGCACTGTACACATTACAAGGCATGGTCTGCAGGCCTTTTCTGCACGTCTGAGCTCTCAGTAGTGTGGTAAGATTGAAGCCATTTTGTATGTAAAACAACATCCAAGCCTGTATACATTTTGCAAGAAGACACATTTAATCTCACAAAACCATGTGGGAAAATGTGCTATGGTCTGATTCGAGCCAACATTAAAACCGAATGTACAGCATGGTGGCAGAAGCATCAATCTATGCGGCTGCTTATCTTCAGCTGGGACAGTGGCTCTGGTCTGGAAAGAAAGGCGATGAATAGATCCAAATACCAAGAGGGTTTTGCACTCACCTGATTGCCATATGCTAGAAGGCTGAAGCTAAAGGACTTTACCGTGATAAAATGACTGCAGATGACTGCTTACAAACACTAGTTGTGACAGGATCCTCTGATTTTGTATCTGTAGCAATACTCCTGCATGATGGCCGCCCAAGATATCATGCGCACACTGTTTAACACCAGTCTTGTCGAAAACGTTTTGCTAATTGCTAATTTTCTGAGTGCATTTCATTATACTCTCGTTCGGAATTTAGCAATTTGTCACGCTCACACTTAATTCGATGTACCTCAGCTGAACATTATTGCACAACCTGTCAGGTAGCTCATTTGTGGGATTCAGAGGTTCCTTCATAGTTTAAATACCATTTAGAGAGCTCATATTTGCCTAACACCTAGCTTACCCCAGGACATTAAAAAGATCAACATGTACCTGTATATTTGATAACTAATGCAATAATATGTTTTTTGGAAACAACCTCTGTGATTTGTAACAATACAAGAAGTGGCTTACCTGACGCCTGATGTCTATCTACCGTAATTCAACAATGTAACATAAATACCAAACACGAAACAACATCAAGTTGACAAGAGAACCATACTGTAAAACAAGATAAAGCTGATAAGGTACTGTACAAATGGGGGGGGGGGAGTTGAACCCAGAGAACTACAGCACATTTCTTTGTCTATGCGAGAAATTGCCAAGAAACTAAAAGATCTTATAGAATGCTGAGAGCCCCTCCCATCAAAGAATATCGTAAACTGGCTCTAACTAGAAAAGAAAGAGGAGTGGGATGCTGAAGAAGTCAACTGAACAAGAGGACATATACATTAGTGTTGAGTGTTGAGTTTGAGAAATAGATGCCTTACAGGATCTCAACAAGTTTCATAAGTTCAGGAAAGCCAAATGCGGAGCTCAAATAATCAACTTGATTGTTGTTTATTAGAAAAAATCAAGTTACACTCCGAGCAGAAAAATCTAAACCACTGTAATTAAAATAAAGTTGCGCATATACAGCTACAGGAACCACATTCACCTGTAATACAACGTGACTTGGGAATAATACTAAGCAAAGTGCTATATTTCCCAGAGACTTAAATATTTGCTAACTTAACCCAGCTGTACTTAAATGGTAAATGCTGCGCTTTTATATAGCGCCTTTATCCAAAGCGCTTTACAGATCCTGCGTTCTCCCACTCATTCATACACTGACGACCGTGTCTACCATGCCAGGAGCAGCTGGGGTTAGTTGTCTTGCTTGACAATTGGACACCTGGGATCGAACCACCAACCTTCCGATTGATAGACAACCAACTCAACCCACTGAGCCACTGCCGCCCCTGTGCTGGAAGTGGGCTGACTAATCTACAAACCATTTTCGTTTTACAGGAAAAACGTTCAGTTCCCGCACACAATGCAAACTGTAATTGCTGGTTGTGTACACACAAGACGCTTACATGTTTGGCAGCTCTTATTAGTTTTGTTTCCAGCACATCTGCCAACCTGACAAGGTTGTCATTAGGGAAGGATTGTCTGTGAAGAGTCGTTTTTGCGCTGCTGGACCTGCGGCCTTCAACATTTTCTGATTTGCACACAGCTCCTTAGCCAACTCGAAAGACGAACCGCCTTCTGCTCGCAGTTGTATTCATGCACCGGTTGTACAAAGTACGTGCATTGGTGCCAGCCAGGTCTAAGAAGTTGTAACACTGCAACAACCCATCTATTGGTCCTGCTCTTTACAGAATACAACTGTGCCATTGGGTCCATAACATCAGCACCACTCTTAGTGCTGTTGTAGTAGGCAATAGTTTCAAGCAGTTTGTTTGCGCCATTGTCAAGTCCAACTGTCTGATGCATTGTGTTCAAAATGCATATGTTTTTATTTGCTTTTACTTGGTTAATTGTTAGTGCAGCCTTTCCAGCCTTCAGCAACTTTGTTGAATATTTCTCCAACTGTGCTTGTGTACAAGGAAGCGTCATGATTTTATTCATTGTACCAACAATTGTGTTTTTGTTTGACAAAAGACTGCTTGCCACTGACAGGAAGGTGAAAAAATTTGTTTACCCAAGTAAAATTCCATCAGACGCATTGTCAGAAACACTGCCAGCCCGCCTGCTGTTGTCTTTTCCCAGATAAGGAAGCACATTCAACATATATTTTGATATAAAATATTTAGGCTGCATTTACATCTGAATAGGCAATTGAGGAAAACAAAGGAATTGGGCAGCAAGGTCCAAATGCCGGGCTGTCAGCTTCACCACAGTATTACCTACTTTTAGGGCCGTAGGAAGCTGGGAGGAGGTGGTCTTGTTCTCCAGAGATTTAACAGTGTCTCAGAACTTTTTGGAATTGGTGTGACAAGATGTACATTTGTGTTTAAAGTAGTGGGCCTTTGTTTCCCTAACTACCTGAGTATATCGGTTTCTGGCTTCTTTAATTTGCATATCACGGGGTGTGTTTGAGGCTAGTGAGGTACACCACAGTGTGTTTTTGTGTTGGATAAGGGAGGTCAGTTCTGTGGTGAACCAAGGACTGTATCTCTCCTTTGTTCTGGACTAAAATGGGCATGCTTAGTTAGGACAAAGAGAAACACACTTTTGAGGAACAGCCAAGCGTCCTCTACTAACTGGACAAGATTAATGTTCAACCAAGATTTTGATATATATCGTTTAGAGAGGAATGTTCGCAGAAGTGTTTTAGACAGCGTGTGACCGAGGTAAGGGGTGGTAGTTTGACCCCGGTCCCATTCAGAACACAGGCAATAAGGCAGTGATCACTGAGAAACTGAAAACAGCCGAGCTATATTTAAATAGTAAGTTAGTCAGGGCAACGTTTATGACGGTCCCTTTGGTTGCCAATTTGATGTTGGACCTGAGAGGTTATTGAGTGCGTCTAATGAGTGCATCTAGCTTAGAAAGTAAAGTGGCAGTTTTTTGCAAGAAAGGGACATTCCATGTAATAACAAGACAGGCAATTGGAGATTGTGTCATTGTGAGGTATTTTTACATGTTAGCATGCTGTTTAGGAGGATTACACAACTCTGTTTTTTCTACAATGCTTCAGCTTTGCGCTATTTTCTGTTCTATTTCTACAATTGTTGTTGGTTTATTTAAAATTATTTAAATTATTTACTTATACTATGTGCGTGATTAGGCTATATCACCATGTGTCCGTCACATGAATGAAATACTGTGAAAAGACCTTTCCAACAAAAACAGAATTGACTATGTGGGATGATGCCTTCACAAAGAGTTAGCGTTATCTCGGGCAAAGTCCTGAATGTGCCTCTCCAAATGTAACTGCTCCGGCTCGGATTATCCGATTCCCAACCAAAGCTTGTTGTATTCAGGCTTTGTTTGTGTTCGTTTCTTATCTCCTTTAGTGATTAACATTAGTCCATTTTAAACTTGCCTAGCAACACAGACGAGGGGTATTTAAGAATGATGGTGTGAAAGCTCTGCCACAAACTAGGTTTTTAAGTTTCCTCGCACAAACACATAACTTGTATGCCTGCACACAGAAAAAAATAATCTATTTCTCTGGAGCACAATATTTCCACACAGTGTGTTGAAAGCATTCTAACAGTGTAAAATTTGAATACAATATGAATGAAAGCAATTTAACTTTAAATAAAATTTTGTTAATATCGTTTTTTCTTGAAATATGAACATCTGCTGTTCCATCTACTGGTCCATCTACTGGTCATTGTGTGTCAGCAACATCCTTCGACTCAAAACATGCATGGGTCACATGACACATCACTGCATCAATGCCTTCGCCCTTCTAGTATTAATCAATACAAACACACCGGCTTACACCGTGCACTCCACTAAAACACCCGTGGTGACAACAAAAGGTTCTCACTCGTGACAACTGTCGACAGTGCCGAGGCCACTCTGGATGCTGGTCTTTTGTTGCATAGTTGCAAACAAAAAAGGTCAATAAAAAAAGATTGAGGCAAAGGAACACAGACACTGGATAGAGGAAAATCGGAAAAAGTGTTATGGACAGAAAAATCTACATATGTGGTGTTCAGATCAAGAAGAAGAACATTTGTGAGACGCAGACCAAAGGAAAAGATTTTGGACGAGTGCTTGTCGACATCTGTCAAGCATGGCGGAGGCAACGTGGGGTTCTGGGAGAGCATTGGTACTGGTCAAGTGGAAGATTTGTACAGAGTAAAATTCATCTTGATGAATGATGGTTCACCACATTTTGCAATGACATACCCCCCCTGGAAGGCAACTGATTGGAGCCAATGAGCTAAAGCAAAGCTCCAAACTATGCAAAAACTATTTAGGGAAAAAACAGTCAGCTGGTATTCTGTGTATAATGGAGTGTCCAGCACAGTCATCAGATATCACCCACAAAAATAAGCTTTATATACGTTTCTTAAAATGCCCAAGTGCTATGAACAAGGATATATATACTAGTTACAGGAATAAATGTACTAAAATAATAAGGAAAAGTAAAAATAACCACTATGCATACCTCATAAAAGCATCACATGGTGACACTAGGAGGCCTTGGAAAGTGCTAAATGAAGTCCTTAACCAGAGTAAAAACAACGCTGGGCTGTATGCTGCGGGCTTACACTCAAATTTGGGTAACAAATATAAGCATGACATTGATTTAGCTAATAATTTTAATAATTACTTTAACTCTATTGGGGAAAAACTCTC